>JARJHM010000007.1:0-267500 GCA_033356055.1 Carex pumila | reverse complement strand
AACTCCCCACTCTCATCCCCCCATTTTCCCCGCACTCTCTCTCTTTCTTAACTGCATATATCCCCCCACTAATTTTCCTAAAATTTTCCTTTTATCCCCCCACTAATTATAAGAAACTCCTCACTCCCATCCCCGCATTAATTATGCATTCATCTAATATCAATTCCTGCATTAATTATTCCTTTAAAAACAATCTCTGCATTAATTATACTGTTATCTAAAAACAATTTCCGTTAATAATGCTTATCTATTAATTGATGTTAAAAAAAATATTTATCATTATTTATGAGAAGTATTTATCCATGTAACATAGAATATTTATCATTATGTCTGAGAGTATTTATCATTGATGTTTTACTGTAAGTTGCAATTATGTCTAAGAAGTATTTATCTATGCAATACAAAGTATTTATCTATGTAACATAAAGTATTTATAATTATGCATGAGAGTATTTATCATTGATGTTTTTACTGAAAGTTGCAAGTATGCATGAGAAATATTTATCCATGTAACATAAAGTATTTATCCATATAATGTAAAATATTTACCCATGTAACATAAAATATTTATCATTATGTCTCAGAGTATTTATCATTGGGTGAGGAGATTGTTTATTTAATGGTCTCCAGTTGTGCGGGGATGATTCAAAATTTTTTTTTGTGTGTGGGGACAATTAATGGATTGATTTATTCTTTCATAAATAGATATCATTGCATAGGGTTTAATACCTGACAAATTCAAGTTAAATACTTCGATGCTTCAAGTTAAATATTAACAGTTTTTTAAACACTCATTAATGATTGAGTGGTCCCCCCATGTTTAATGGTCCCCAGTTGTGCGGGGACGATTCAAAAAAAAGGAAATTTTGTGCGGGGACAATTAATGAATTGATTTATTCTTTCATAAATAGAGATCATTGCATAGGGATTAATACTTTGAAAATCGAGGATAAATACTTTGATGCTTCAAGTTAAATACTAACATTTTCTGCAGAGTATTAATGATTGAGCGGTCCCCCCATGACTTTTTTGGCAGTTAGTGCGGGGTTTTTTGCGGGGATGAACCTGCGGGGATTGTTATCAGCGTCCTTAAATTAAATATTAATACATCATCGCCGGTTTGTGCACGATTTCATCTAAATATTATATTATATTATATTATATGAAATAGTACAAATTTCAAACTTTGGCACCCACGTAACGTTATTCAAATTACCAACAGATCAAGCAATTTTCAATGTTACGTGAAAGCACAAATCTTTACCAAAGAAACTGTTTGATTCAGTGGCTAAGAAAATTATTTTTGGTGTGAGATGTTGGATGTTCAAAATCTAGTACGTATAGTGAAGATGATTTAAAAATTTGGATCCACAAACTAATCTATCTATATCACAGGAGCAGTTGCATGCAAGATGCAACACCAATTAAAGCTTCTAAATTAATTAACCTAAATCCAAGCAAACAAAATCACAGGTCTTTATCGGGTCCATACCCAAATCCAAAAGCACCACACAATTAAATCACAAGTTCTGAATCTTACACCACGTCTCACAAACCTAAATACCGGAAAATTCATATTCTATACAGTTATGTCTTTAAATATTATAGTTTTTTTAAGGAAAAAAATTATTATATATATTTATGTATATATTTTTATTCGTTTCATTCTGTGTTTTCTTTCTTTTTACTTATAATCAAATGACTTTTATATAACGTAATTCTAACTTCTAATTAAAAAAAAAAATATATGCATTTGATGTGCATAACATATCATAATTCTTAAAATAATATAATTTTTAGGTGTTCTTGTGTTGAATTACTGCATGAATGATTGATAACATTGTTAAAATAAGAGTATTAATTTCGGTTCAATTTTTAAAATAGTATATCATTCGTCTTATACCTTAAAATAATTTAATTAATTATATATGAAATGACAAATCATAATATCTTTAAAAGTTTAAAGAATTACCATATCAATACTGTGTCAGATCTGTTATTCGAATCCGTACCATGGCATGGCATATTGCACTACTACAAAAACACTAATCATACACTCATCATACACGTATGAGAAAATTTTCATTAAATATATATGTGTGTAAAGCAAGAAGGTGTATGTCTAAAATGAACTTCAACATTTATACATGGTTAATTAGTGTAGAACCGTGTATAAATGTGCTCTAACATTCATATGTGTTTTCTCATTAAGAAATCGAGTACAATTTAAAATAATTGTGTAGGGTTCTATATTCTAATTAACCTGTGTGAATGAGTAAGCTTAACAATTGTATATAGTTTATTTATACCAATCGTCTATGAATGGTCTGCATAATTTTTCAAAAAAAACTCATGCTTGTAATTATACAAAATTTGCTTCCTACCAACTGTGTATGAATTAATGGTCCGCGTGATTTTTCGGAAAAAAAAAATTATGCATGTAATCATACACGGTTTTATTGTATGATCCGTAGGTGAATAAAAAAATACTAAAATTTTCACGTCATCGAATCATGTCTTTCTGTTATAATGCACATCTATCTAACTCTTGTATAAGTATTTCTCTTAGGCATCTCTTCTAAATAGATGAGGCTAGAGTGAGAGATAAGGTAAGGGAGGTGATGTCTTCATCGAAAATGCAATCAGAGATGAATAAACTTCAAACGAGCGTAACTTTTCACTCGAGTGTCCGATTTTGGTAGTCAACTCGATCTAATTTAGAAAGCTTGTGAGGGCCAATTTCCAATCCCAATTCAGCGTTGAATCCCAATTTAGGGCTAAAAATGAAAGAAAAGGGCTTCAAAACTTGAATTGAAGTTTTTGATTAAGATTTTTTTACTTTATAATTTTAGAGTTTGTACTAATTTATCATACCTTTCTTCTTAAATATTGTTCATTATGATGTATAAATTCTCAGATTTAGGATTTTTTGTTTGTTTGTTGTATTTTCATATATATATTTTTTTTAGTTATAGTGTTGTTTATGTAACAATTTGTCTTATGTAATTGTAAATCTTATTTATATGGGTAAATGTAGTGTTTTTGGTATGCGTTGTGTTTAAGTTTATAATATTTCAAAATTTAGTGTTTTTGGTATATTGATAAATGTAGTGTTTTTGATAAAAAAAATTCAGATCTAAAATAATTGTATTTTTGAAAAGAAAAAAATGATTGATACACAGTTTTAACTTAAAAAACCGTATATAAATGTTTTTTCAAAAAAAGTTGGCGTTATTTTTAGAGAAATACACATAACTCTATAACCGTACGTGTAAAATTTACCGATACTTGTATACACAATATATGTTCATAGTGACGATTGCAATTGAACGTACAACTCCACTTTCTGAATTAGTGTTGGAATGTAACACCGAGATTTTTATTTTTACTCAAAAATAATATTATTTTAATTAAAATACCCACTTTTTCGCTGGATTTTTAAAAATACCCAGCCCGTGGATAAATTCCACTGGCCGGACCTTTTTTTTTTTGCGCTTTTTCATTATAAATAGAGAGAGAGAGAGGTTGACAAATTCGGGTCAGTAAGAACAGACGATGTGCTAGCCTTAGTCTTGGCCTTAGTCTTGGCTGTGGGCATCTCTACATCAACCTTTTTTTTTCTCAATCCATAGCCGTAGGGTTTTCTACAAAGTCATCATCAGATATGTCATTCCGGTTGAAAAATTCATCTATCTTCACACATCTCTGGCAGTCCTTTCTAAACTTTCCGCAAATGTCGCATTTGCAGTTTTTATTTTCCTCTCTCTTTCCTCGATTGTTACTGTCCATCATTCTCGTCTACAATTTGTTTAAAATAATAATTAAAGAAACTGTAACATAATAAGATGTAACATACAAATAAAGCCGAGTTTTTTAAAAATACCCAAATATATTAATATTTTATTATAGATAACCAGATGTTTGAAAAATTATATTTTTACCCAAACCGTATGGAAATTTTACGGTTTGGATTAAAAATTCAAACCGTAAGATTTCCTTACGGTTTGGAATTTTTTTTTTTCTGAGCCCAACTTTGCACCTCTGATAAACATATCAAAACACCTTCAAAAATCATGAAAATTTACCGACAGGCACTCTTGACTTCATAGAACGAGACTGTGAAGTTTCATACAAAATCTCAAAACAGATCGTGAGATATCGGCTCTCAAAAATAACCCGAACTTCTGAAAGAGTGCTTCCACTCTCTTCCAACTCTTACAGCAGTTCGGGCAATTTTTGAGAGCCGATATCTCACGATCTGTTTTGATATTTTGTATGAAACTTTACAGTCTTGTTCTATGATGTCAAGAGTGTCTGTCGGTAAATTTTCATGATTTTTGAAGGTGTTTTGATATGTTTATCAGAGGTGCAAAGTTGGGCTCAGAATCACTCCTTCATCAGTTCGGGCAATTTTTGAGAGCTGATATCTCACAATCTGTTTTGAGATTTTGTATGAAACTTTACAGTCTTGTTTTATGAAGTCAAGAGTGCCTGTCGGTAAATTTTCATGATTTTTGAAGGTGTTTTGATATATTTATCAGAGGTGCAAAGTTGGGCTCAGAAAAAAAAATTCCAAACCGTAAGGAAATCTTACGGTTTGAATTTTTAATCCAAACCGTAAAATTTCCATACGGTTTGGGTAAAAATATAATTTTTCAAACATCTGGTTATCTATAATAAAATATTAATATATTTGGGTATTTTAAAAAAACTCGGCTTTATTTGTATGTTATATCTTATTATGTTACAGTTTCTTTAATTTTTTTTTAAACAAATTGTAGACGAGAATGATGGACAATAACAATCGAGGAAAGATAGAGGAAAATAAAAACCGCAAATGCGACATTTGTGGAAAGTTTAGAAAGGACTGCCAGAGATGTGTGAAGATAGATGAATTTTTCAACCGGAATGACATATCTGATGATGACTTTGTAGAAAACCCCTACGGCTATGGATTGAGAAAAAAAAAGGTTGATGTAGAGACGTCCACAGCCAAGACTAAGGCCAAGACTAAGGCTAGCACATCGTCTGTTCTTACTGATCCGAATTTGTCAACCTCTCTCTCTCTATTTATAATGAAAAAACGCAAAAAAAAAAAAAAAAGGGTCCGGTCCGTGGAATTTATCCACGGGGGGCGAAAAAGTGGATATTTAAATTAAAATAATATTATTTTTGAGTAAAAATAAAAATCTCGGAATGTAACATATATGTTGTCTCTGAAATTCAGAAGAGCGAATCCTTGTTGAATGTGCGTACAATATATATATATATATATTTTTGGAATCTACGTACAATATTTGAAGTTCATTTGTATATCTTTTACTCTTTTGTATTTGTTTCTACTTTCTACTTTCTAGACCGTCGTCCGTCCCGTCGTCATCAGTAGGATAGAAATATTGACAACATTATTTATATATTAATATTTATAACAAACTCACAATTCATGCCTTTTTAATTGCAAAAGATCCCAAATTTTCAATTGTCCTCCAAAACAAGCAAACTATTCCCTAATCGAATTCGAAGGTCACCCCTCTGCGGCTCTGCTCATGGCTGACGTAACTAGCTTGTCTCATAATACACAATGATTCTAGCCGTCGGATCAAACCGACCTCCAACAAATTAGAAATAGAATATTCCTCCAGAATCTTAAACTTCCTGTGCACTGCCTTTTTTTTTTAGTTGAAACCCGTAGCTTTGTGGGAAATAAATCTGCTGTGATTTCAATGGAATAACAGGGTCCTGTTATTCGATCTCAACCATTCAAAATTTTCTCTGTATGAATCTCAATGAAAATACTTTTTCATACACGAATCTCAACGAAGTTGAATGGTTGAGATCGGAATAACAGGCTCCTGTTATTCCATTGGAATCACAGCAGATTTATTTCCGTGTAGGTGTGGGCACTGCATTCTGTGATTTCATATCCTCTGAGATAATCTCTTATTTTGCGTGACATTTTAGAAAATCTCAACCGTTACAATACGTTCTGCGCGAATCTCAAAGCTAAATTATACTGGCCCCTCCGTCACCCCCGAATAGGCACCGGACACGTTGGTCACACAAAATATGAGATATCTCAGAGGATACGCACTCGCATTCTGCTCCTGTGCCGCTCTGCATATATTTATACCGCCTCTCCCCACCTCAAACTAGCAACAAGAAATAGAAGAAAGAAACAACATCTCATGACCGACCAATTCAACAAACACTATGAGGTCGGACAAGAGATCGGCAGGGGCCGCTTTGGCACCGTCTCTCGCTGCTTCTCGCGCCGCACCGGTGATTCTCTTGCTGTCAAGTACATTAACAAGTCGCTTCTTGCGGATTCCTACGACCGCGAATGCGTTGAGCACGAATCAAAGTTGCATCGCATCGCCTCGTCTGGAAACCCGCATGTTGTTTCCTTACATGATTCGTTTGAAGATGAGTCGTCCATCTATCTAGTACTCGACCTCTGCTCTGGTAACGATCTCCTTGACCGCATCTCCTCTGATGCGCCGCTGCCTGAACCTGAGGCGGCAGCTCTAGCCGCTGAATTGTTGGAAGCGATCGCATCATGTCACCGTCGAGGGGTTGCGCATCGGGATGTGAAGCCTGACAATGTTATGTTCGACATGGACGGAAAGTTGAAATTGACCGATTTTGGCTCGGCCGCGTGGTTTGGTGGATTGGACGGAGAGGAAAAGATGGAAGGGATTGTGGGTACGCCGTACTATGTTGCTCCGGAGGTGATTGCCGGAAGGCGGTACAGCGAGAAAGTGGATGTGTGGAGTGCCGGTGTGGTGATATATATGATGTTGTCCGGTATGGCGCCTTTTGATGGGGAGTCGGCCGGGGACATTTTTGAAGCCGTGTTGCGTGTTAACCTTAGGTTTCCAACAAGGAAATTCGGGTGGGTTTCGCCAATGGCGAAGGATTTGCTTCGTCGGATGCTTTCGCGAGATATCACCAGGAGGTTCTCTGCTGAGCAAGCTCTAAGTAAGTTCCATGAATTTAGTCTTTAATTCTCCTTATTATTATTTTTTTTCTATATAAATCTGACTGAGATATAATAGGTGAATTTTGGTACTTATTTGTTGATTTATTTTGTGTGTGCAGAGCATCCATGGATTGTGAGCTGTGGAGGGTCCAAATTGATGGTGTGATTTGGGGAAATTCGATCGGTGTGTCCCGAGAATAATTAGCTGATTTTGTTTTCTTTGTTTAATGTAAATAATTAGGCCTCTTATGGTCTATGACTATGAGGATGTGTTTGGGGTTTGGCGTTTGTATGAGTTGAGAAATCGTTGCGGATTTGGTTGACATGCAGCTAGCCTTTTATTTTTTGGCAAGACTGTATTGTGCAGCCTCAATAAGACTATAAGAGAGCTCAGAAACCTCTCTTATATATTTTGTTTTTTAGATGTTTGAGGGAATGAATCAATAAAGGTGCCAAACTTTACTGTCAAAACCCAAAAGATTTTGTTGTAATTATTGTTATGTTAAGTTAATTTTGGTGAACATGTGAAGAAGAGTTTAATTTTTGGTTGAATTTCGCGCAAGTCATTTTCATATGTGGTAATAATTAATGAGATGTCCGAGAAAGTTTTAATGGAAGTTGCTTCTTTAATTTTGTTTGGCTTTTAATCTAATTTTGTTTGTCAATTCTTGCAATCAATGACTAATCTAATCTAATCGTTCTATATTATAACTATTGAATGTTTATCAAATTTGGCGAGAGCTTTTGGTATGTCCCAATTAGTAGGCCTCGATTACAAAAATTCAACCTAAAAATGGTGCTGGTTAGTTGCCAGCTAGTTTGAATCAGGTATATGCATGGTACAGTTCGGTGTTGGTATATATATTACAAATTAAATAAATCCGATCTAAAAATGGTGCTGCCGGTACAGTTCGGTGTTAGGCTGTTAGTACATGACTGCTTTTCGTAGACATTAATTAATTTCTGTTGTCATTTATTCTAATTTATTTTTCTATATATCGGTATTCTTGAATAATTATTAATTGCACTATATATAATTAAGAATGACTGTGCTTAAGAATTAAGATCACTCATGGATTGCATTGCATTGCAAAACCGCCATTCAATTAATATTAATTCATGCAGGTTTCGGCCCAATTTATTATGTTAAGAGATCGAGTAACTCAAGTTTAGCTTTCGTTTAATTATTTCAATTATTCGGGTAAAATTGTACATAATTAAGGGAATTATGCTAATCTGGTATTTTCAGTGGTAAACAAACACACATCCAAGACTTGTAAGAAATTGCATTCCTGGAGAACTAATATGAAAAATGTACTAGAAAATAAACATAAAAGTTTTTTTTTTTTTTTTTTTTTTTTTTTAAGTTTATGTTGCCTTAAGATCCAATATTGTTTAATCAACTATCAACTGTCAACGGCGTGCATGGTAAATCAAATATTAGCATGTAGTCATGTACTATATATATCGTCAGCCGTGACATCAAGTATTGGCATCATTCAAGTTATTTCTTTACTTCTTTTCATGAGCTGACTTTTCAGAATGCCTCACTAGCAGAAAATCAAATGAAGGACTTCTCAAACAAAGAAAAACTACAATTGCAAAATTATATATGTCCAGAAAATTAAAAGGATACAAATGATAGAAAATTAAGGAAAAGATGACAATATTTAAAACGCAGCACAATAAAACTCTTGGAAAGAAATTAAACACCTCAACAAATCAATGACCAATAATTCAGGTAAGATCGAGAATCATTCAATTTAATTTGCAAAATGTCATTTTGCTTTGATGATATATATACATATATATATAAATAAATAAACCAACATCCAATTACCTTTGCACGGTTTCAGTTCTCTACATAAATTAGGTATGACATCGATCAATTATCCAATTGCATTTGTCAAATAGAAAGCTAGGCAATTATCAATTGACCATTATCTGGTTAATTTATTTATTAATTAAGTATAGACCCTTCATATGTAAAAATACCATGTTGTCTACTCAGAAAACATCCTTTTGAGTTTTGATATCCAAAAAGTTAGAAATAAACAAAAATATATTGGTTTGATCCGCGCTATGAGGAAAAGAAAATTCTAATTGGGGTCTTCTCAACTCAATTATAATAAACAAAAACAATTTGTCTTCAAATATACACTTGCTTTTTTTAATCGAATAAATTAAGGTAAGTTAAACGATACCACGCGAATGGGATGGAGGTTAAATATAATATAAGTCAATGTAGATATCTCCGTAGATCCTATCTTTAAATTACAGGAGTGGGTCTGTTTTTCTATTAATTACATGGAATTATTGCAGTGGAAATGTGACCAGGTCGTGTTTTTTTAAGGTATATACTACCAATTGACAGTTTCAATCAAACATTGATATGTTCCAGAAACTGCACGAAATTTAGCAAATTTCCAATCAATCATTGTGATAGTATCATTGATATGTTTTAGAGAAAAGTGAGGCACTACATTTGACTAAGAAAAAGGTCCTGGGACTATAGTTACTTATCAATTGAGAATTCAATTTTTCTTCACGAGTTTATAATTTTTACGAAGGTTTTCAAAAAAAATAAATTAGTAAATTCAAAACAAAAATGAATTTTGGAATTTTTTTTTTTCAATGTAAGCGATATTTTATACTTGTATCTACTGTTGTAATTTTATACACGGTTTAGCAAAAGAAAATCACGCGGAATATAAGTCGGCGTAGACTA
Organism: Carex pumila; assembly: GCA_033356055.1. Classification (NCBI taxonomy): domain Eukaryota; kingdom Viridiplantae; phylum Streptophyta; class Magnoliopsida; order Poales; family Cyperaceae; genus Carex; species Carex pumila. Next base: position 257,793 of record JARJHM010000007.1, on the reverse strand, counting down.
ATTTGCATATTAGAAAGAAAAAAAAAAGATACAATATGGTATGTTACTTCGTTGATAAGAATTACTGATTCGTCGTGTTAAAAAAGAGATCTGCTATTGAATCTGTATCCTTTTCAGGAGGTTAATAATTTAAAAATATTATATAAAATTTTGAAGATATGAAGACCCTCTACGGCGCTACCTCTAGTTTTACAGTCATCGATTTGACTTGAGACTTGACTGACTAATTAATTAAGTATTACTACATTAGCTTTTGTTTTTTAGAAAATATAATGTCTTTTGGGCTACAGTTTTTTAAAAATCTCTGTGTATAAAAGCCTTTCTTTTTTAACTTATTTCTGACGTGTTTTTAACTGTCACAACTGCTATAATTTCAACTACTATAATTTTAAGTACACTATATATGTTTACAGAATTATATGTGTATGTTTATAGAATAATATATGTATGTTTACAGGATAATGTGTGTATGTTTACAGGATATTTCAACTGCTATAATTTTAAGTACACTATGTATGTTTACATAATTATATATGTATGTTTATAGGATAATATGTGTATGTTTACAAGATATTATGTGTATGTTCACATAAGGTGGTTCCCAATAGCTGTCACGCGTTTTCGACAGCTGTCACGCGTTTTTAACCACTTTCACGCTGTTGTCACGCACTTTTATGTTTACAGGATTTGTTGAATTAGTTTACATGATTTAGTATTAATGTTTACAGTATTAGTTGAAAATTTCTGAGAATTTTTGGGAAACTGGAGTTGCGAGACTGTTAGCTGCTTTCTTTGTTTTTTATATATATGAAAGGACACTATTCTGAATCTGCCCCTTATGAGTAGGAAAACAATCACACACAAAGAAATTAAAATATATGGTATTGTCATCTTCATTTTTTTTAAATTTGTTTTTAACTAGAGCATCTCCAACAGTGATTGTTTATGGATTGCTTATGCTGATGTGTCAATTGTTTTTGTAATTGCTGGGTTGTATGGTTATTGCTTATTTAGCAATTGTTGGAAAGAATTGCTTAATAAGAAATCATTTTTTAAAGATGAGTTGGCCAAATGTTTAATTCTCAATTGTTTGATTGATTGCATCAATGTAAGAGTGGATTGCTTAATTTTTAAAATTTTCATAATTGTTAATTTAGCAATTAATTTCAATTGCTGGATTGAAGATGCTCTACGCAATTGACCTCCTTTTTAATTAGATACAGGTGTGCAGCATTACGAAATTGATGTCAAATCCTATCTCTGTCTAAATTCTGTATTATCTTTAGTGAAGTGGGACAGGTTATATTATTGGTTCAAGATAAGCAATAATAAATTGAATAATAACATTTATAACTTAATGATAATGTTATTATACTCAATAATATATGTATATATAGAGAGAGAGACAGGCTAATATGCTTTCGGCAGCACTTCGGTCGAAGTGCTGTCACCTCATTTTTTTTTTTTTTTAAATCCAAATGGTCGATCCGAACCGTTCATCCTGTTCTCCATATTAATATCTGCTTGGAGACCAAATTTTACATTTTTTGAAATTTTTTTGCTATTTATTAAGGCACTTTGAAAATCGCTGATCCAACGGTGAACCCCTGATTTTACTGTTTGGCAGTTCACCGTTGGATCAGCGATTTTCAAAGTGGCTTAATAAATAGCAAAAAAATTCTAAAAAAATATAAAATTTGGTCTCCAAGCAGATATTAATATGGAGAACAAGATGAACGGTTCGGATCGACCATTTGGATTTTGAAAAATCGAAAATGGAGTGGCAGTACTTCAGCCGAAGTGCTGCCGAAAACATATTAGCCTCTCTCTCTATATATATCTATATCTATATATATATATATATATATATATATATATATATATATATATATATATATATAAACGTATGTCATTTTGGTTCGGTCGAAACTAATGCAAAGTCCCTTTTTCTGTTGAACTTTTTTATTTTAATTCTTTATTATTTTTCTATTTCAGTGTTTGGTCAAAATTATATGCAAAAGCTTACAGCTGATATTGAAATCCTCTAAAAATAAATAATAGCAATATTAAATTACCTACCAATAATGGTTTTACATGTGGATATATAGATTACGTACTAAAAACCATTTCCATGAAATTAAAGCTAGGCATGACAATGTACGTAGCTTACTTTTGGATAGATTATTAAATTAATAAGTAACAAAAATATTGATGCATAGTCATAGCTCTAGATATATATGCCAGATGAAAGTACGCAAACCTATTGCTTGGGTGTGCTTCTTATTAGTCACGGCCATTTTTATTAATACGCTAAATAAAACAAAAAATATAATTTTAAAATTGCCATAATGTACTTTTTTTTTTTTAAATGCCCCAACCGTCTGGGCCAGGAACGGCCCAAAATTCTCAGTGAGATGCTACTTTACGGGCGCTCTATGCCCCTGGTGAGACGTCCCACACACGGGCGGCCCACAAGCCCAATGAAGCGCCCCCATTACGGGCGCCCCACTATGGACCCCTATAAATTTCGTTTTTTCTCTCTCCTACCCACTCCCAAACCATTCCAAACCATTCTAAACCCTTAAACCCTTAATTACTTGTCTACAGTAAAGAGAGAAAAACAAGGCGATTTTTGACGATTGCTACATGTAATTATTAGTCTAATTAATCAATCACTGTTGCAATTACTGTATCAATCACTGTTGCAATTATTATATCAATTACTTTATCAATTACTGTACATAGGCTGTAGCAAATGGATTTTTTTTACTGTAGCAACTACATATTTTTTTAATTTTTTTTAGTTATTTTCCAATTAGACATTTATAATTAGTGCAATACTTATAATTACTTTTTAAATGTAGGTTGTGAAGAAAAAATGTTAGTTGCATTGCATACAGGTGGCAGGCTAATTAAGGGTGCAGATGGCGTGTATTACACGAAAGAGGCAGCATTTGGCTTCCATGTTGATGAAAATACCACATTTCAAGAACTTAAGCAACTAGTATACGAAAAGACTTCTATAAACCCCAACAGGTATGAAATAGAATTGACTACACGGATTGACAACTCACAAAAGGGGGCGTAGTAAAGTAAGATATCCTATAACATATGCGAATTTGTGGAGATATGTGTACACTCTATTTGAGTCCAATGGGGTCCTGGTAATGGACATATATTCAAAGAGGATTCCCCGGGCTGGGGCTGGACCTTCAAGTGCGGCTAGGGCTGGACCTTCACGTTATGACAATTCAAGTTATGACAATTTTAGTTATGACAACTAGTACCACCAACATTCGGGTTATGACAACCGGGAGTACCACCAGCACTCCCCTTATGACAACCAGGGGTACAACCAACACTCCCCTTATGACAACCAGAGGTACCACAGCTCCGGTTAGGACAACTTAGGATACCACAACTCCCTTGAAAATACTAAAGAGTTACCACCATTACCTAGACAGGCACCCATAATCCCTAGATTTTCAACTATACCAGAGTCAGGACCGGTACCCGTTAATCGAACTGATATTGATATTGATGTTGATGTTATTGATGCCATACCAGAAAGGGAAATGGAAATGAGGATGAATACGAAGGGGTTTGGGAAGCTGATAACTTATCAGATGGTGATGCAAATGTACCAGGGTTGTCAAGGGTAGAAAAATTCCTGATTAGAGGTCGGGGGAATAAGCATTCGGTTGCCACATTCAATGATACCACACCTTTCGAAGAGGCAGACATTAGGTTCTTTGGTCGTCGTGTTGAATACAATAAAGAACTTGCCGCAGGGCAACTTTATACCAACATAGATGAACTAATAAAGAAAATCAATGAGACTCATGTTCACGACAAATGTGAATCTAAAATACACAAAAGGGACCGAACAAGGTTAACTGTGCTTTGTAAAACTCACCCGCAGTGTGAGTTTCGTCTTTTTGCAACCCCTGCAGGTTCAGGTGAAGCATGAATAATTAAGAAGTGTAAACCACCTCATACATGCAAGTCTGCATTCACAAGGACAGACCATGCACAACTAACGACATCACTAATTGCTGATGCAATTGAGCTAGACATTAAAGAGGACCCATCGATGAGCATCAAGGCGGTGGCTAGAACCGTCAGACACAAATACCAACATGTAATCCCAAAATACAACAGGCTGTGGAGAGGTCGTGAACTTGTGGTTTGCAGAATATTCGATAGTTGGAAGGATTCATACGGCTATCTGGCACCATTGCTCCAGGCCATGGCAAGTACAAATGTCGGCACTGTATATGAGCGATGGCATGGCCTCCTTTTTTTGATAAGGATGAAGTACTAATAGAGGGAGCTTAACAATTCAATGGCATAGCATGGGCTTTTGGTGCTTGTATCCAAGTTGTGCCATACATCAGACCCGTTATCAACATTGATGCATGCTTCATGTCTGGCCATTACGAGGGAAGGTTACTGATAGCATGTGCATATGATGTTGAGAACCTATTGTTGCCTTTGGCCTTTGCAATTGTTCAGAAAGAGGATGGTGAGAACTAGTGATTCTTTATGAACTTTTTAAGAAGACAGGTGATTGGGGAAGAGAAGTTTTTCTGTGTAATATCAGACCAACACAAAGGAATCAAATATGTTTTTTATTGTGAAGATTACGGTTGGTCAATACGTACTAGCCAGTGTGTGCACAAGTTGTGTATGCAACACGTTGCGGAAAACCTTTTCAAGGCAACCGGAGGCGATAAGTGGGTTCAAGATACATTTAGATGGAATTGCAGAAATAAAAAATAAAGAAGGGTGGTAGAGATGACTAGCAGTTTTGCAAAGGTATATATATATTTCAGTTGTTTACATATATTATTGTATTTTAAGAACACAATTTTTTTAGCATAATTGTTTACTTATTATTTTATTTCCTTATTTTTGTGTAGTACATGCCAAAGGCAAATATGTACTTAATGAAGGTGGGCAAAAATAATCCCAGAGATGTCGACGAAGATCCAGCATACGAGAAAATATATCAATTCCATGATGGAGGTTGGCGTTGAGGAACTATGACCACCAACGGGTCCGAGTCGCTGAATGCAGTCTTCAAGTAGAGTCGGATGTTGCCCGTGGCTCCAGTTGTAAAGGATATATTATACAAGTTAAATGCATGATTTTAGGGATAACATGCTAAGGCCGCGGAATTAATAAGGATGAATCAATCATTTTCAACAAGGGTGGAGGAGAAACTAAGACAACACAGAGACAAAAGTGCAACTATGACCGTGATACCGATGAGTAATGATGGTACTGAATTTGAAGTGCAAAATCCAAATGAGTACATTCCTACCAGTCGTAGACCAAATGACACTATAGAATTTGTGAAGAGGACTTGCAAGTAAGTGGTTAAATTTTTTTTTTTTTTATAGGGCGGTAAACTGTACATGTCAAGGACCCCAACTAAGTCACATACCCTGTAGTCACGTGATGGCGATATGCCGAGTGAGAAACTACTGCAAGGATAACTATGTCGCTGACATGTACCGTACCGATTACCTTGCTTTCACTTGGGGTGGATCTTTCCATTCTTATCTCGATCAGCATGAGTAGTTTGCATATGTCGGTAATAGAATACTCCCTTCAGAATAATGGATAAGAAATGGGAGGAGTAATATTTCTTGCTTTTATTCAAAATAAAAAACAGTACCACTGTCATTTGTTCAAATAACTTCAATGAATCCAAACAATTGCAATAAGCTCTCTAGCTAACTTTTAATTTTTCTCAATTTATTTTTCTTTTTTCTACCCGAATCGGCCTCACTATTGAACCCTCATCCCATCACTATTGAATCTCTCTATGTTAATTTCCTTCGTTACTTGATCGAAGCCATCGATTTTATCTTTATTCAAGTCAACATCGAATCTTGCATGCACGTTCTCTCTCTTTCACTTCTTGTTTTTCCTTCTCTCTCGCTAGCCCAAGCCCATCTTCGTCTCCCCTATCTTGTTTAGTCTCTAACTCCACAAATATGCTCTTTTCTCTTATTCCTTTTCCTTTCCTCCATTTCTCTTATTCCCCACAAAACAGCAACGAGCTTCAAGTATTTCAATCAATTCATGTTTCAACTGTTCAGTAGGCCTTGACCTTGAGTTATACCTTGTTATACCTTGAAATAGTAGTTTAGTAGTCTTCAATTACAAGACTTACATCATGATCAGCACAATTTATAGAACAAATTGTGGAGCAATCATGCACTCTTGAGGATAAAATATAAGGAGAAAAGGAATATAGAGCATTCTTTCTCTGAGACAACATCAAACATATTATAAGAGGTAAAAGAGCAAAAAAGAAAATTAAAGAGCGAAGAAAATTCCAAATTATTTTCTTCTGGGACAGGGATCTGTTACACCCTCCTAAATCAATCAGTAGTGTGTTATTAAACTTATTATTATACAATACACTATGCTAATTCAATTGTAGTTAATGAATAAAGGGAGTTAAGGGGAAGGAGACGATTAGGAGAAAACATTAGAGCATCTACATCTCTGAAACTATTAGAGTTTCTAATCTGACGTGGCAGTTTCTAATCCAGTTTCAGAGATGTGAGAGAGTTTCTTATTTAGAAACTATGCAGGAAAGTTTCTTATTAAGAAACTGTTTATAAACTCTATGTTGGCTAAATAATTAGCTCAAATTGTTTCTCCTTTTTAATTTGTTGCTGATATGGCTTAATAGAAACTCTAAGTCAAAGTTTCAGAGATATGAGAGTTAGAAACTTTAAAGATCATAATTTCTAAAAAGTAGTTAACAGTTATTTAGAAATCCTTTTGAGTTTTAGGGATGTAGATGATTTTAGGCGTGAGATACAAGAAGGAGACGATTAGTAAAAAACACAGTACATGTTATCTCTAGTTCAAATTGAAGGGCAATATGGTCAATATAATATTTAAAATAATTAAAAGGGGTTAGAAGAGATAATGCTAAATTTTTGTGAGGATATTGGATATTTTGATGTTTTGATGAAGAAATTGGCTATTTCAAATGTTTGTATGGATACACTGGAAATTTTCCCATTATTTTATTAATTGTCAAAACTTTCTGTTATTTTAATAATTGTTAGTAATTATCGTATTTCTGTTTTCAATGTGAAATGCAGTAACATGTCCTATTTACCTTTTCTTTTCTTTTTCTTTTTTTTTTAATTTCTATTACTTGTGATAGAAAAAAAATGGATTGGGACAGAAACTTTGTATCTCCTTCAATCAAATCCGTTAGATGTAATATGAAAATTAATTTTATCATTTATCATTTATCATTTAAAAAATGGAAATGTATACGTAGTCCTAAATTTTGTGAACAACTGCTCTGTGGGAAAGAGCCAAATTAATTAAGTTAGAAAGATGGCATGGCTAATATGCATCTCATGATGTGTGTTGTAGAAATAGAAAAGAACCGCCAGAAGAAGCTAACATGTGTTGTCAATAAAGCAACTCCTTGAGGAAAAGGGAATAAAGCTAACATGTGCTTATTACTTTGTGTGGTTCCTCTGTATTGAGAAATGCTTATTTGATTTTGATTTGAAGGGTGTATTGGTCCTGACCGGACTGTTGAATTGAGAATTCACATCTTCCTAAATTTATCTAGGGGTAAAATTTGACCGTCCGATTACAATCATATGGCTCAAACTTGATTAAGGATCTTGTGATGGATTTCTAGTTTAGTTACCAAGTGATGTGTATTAATATGATACTGTCTCTATTTATATATAATTAATGTAAAGTCTATATATAGTGATATTAAGATTGATTTTCAAAGAAAAATATATAGAAATTGCCCAGTATAATTTCAGTATTTTGTAAAATCTGAGAATTTTGATTATGAAATATTGTTCCTCACTGGCAACCATCAGTTAGTGGATTAAAGTCGGGCAGGGGCAGGGTGGGCTGGGTATATCCGAGCAGGGGCGAGGGTATTGGTCGGGCACGGGTATCACAAGTAGACCGGTATCTCGGGCCGGGTATCTCAGATATTTTTTTCAAAAACCGTGCCCTGCCCGTCCTATACCCGTGCCCGTTGTACCCTTGAGGGGTAGGCAGTCCTGGTAGGTGGTGGAGAGAAATTTGAAATTTGGGTTTGATTTTTGAATTAAAGTGGGTTGGGTATAAGGGTACGGGTACGGATACGGATATGGACGGTCCGGGTAGGGTCGGGTATTTGCCAAAAAAATAGGTTCCGGTCCGGTTTTTGCCCCTACCCGCATACCCATTTACCCGACCCGTACCCGGGCTCGAGCACGGGTACCCCCAGGCAGCGGACACGGGCTCGCGTATAATTAATACTCTATCATCAGTTTATACATAATTTTGTTTACAGTAGTGTTTAGATCAGTTTACACATTACAGCTCTTTCTTCTGGAATTGGTGTTTGATATTTTGAGATCCCAGTAAGTTGGTCTCTTCCTCTTCCTCTTCCTCTTCCTCGTCCATGAAAATTCATTTATTGAGCACCGGGCTTTCTCTTTTGGGCCCCACCCTGGGCCCTGGATGGGGTGATATGATATCCCAATAAGTACGGTCGTACGGTAGGTAATAGTAATAGTAATACACGTCCATGTTGGTCCGAGAGACCGACACAAACAAATTTAGGCCGCTTCAGATGAAAGAATTCATGATATTTGCCTGGACTCCACAAAATGTTACTCACCTTAAATTCATGCAACGTTCATCTTAAATCATTTGGATTTTTTTTTATGTACTGTTGACACCTTTTATTGATGTTGACTAGAAAATGACCAGATTGTTGTGTACCTGTTGCTCATTGTGAAGGTACCGTACATTTTATGAATACAAATGTACCACATTATGGTCGTCACTTAATTTCTTTCTTGGCATCTTGCTATTCGATGGGTGGTTTACATATGGCCAAATCTATTCCTGTCAAGTGTCAAGAAATGAAACCGAGTGGAGAAATTTCCTTTCGGAATTTTTAATTTTTTTTTTTTTTTTTTTTTTGGGGGAGATAAGTTGTGTAATGTTTCATTCTTTGAAGGGCTACTTATGAGGTACATGTTCCAATCTGGGTCCGGATCCCTGAAGTAACTCAAATTTTGAGTGTGGAACCAAGATTGTCTGATCAGAATTTCTGGTCAATTTGGTCCGAGATAAAATGCACGGGCTTCCTTTAATATTCGTGCCAGAGCAGATCGAGCCATCCGAATCTAAACTCAAAATTGAGTTACTTTAGGATCTGAATTCCAACTTATCCGGCTCTTCAGTTCCTTTTTATTTCTTCAATTCATTGAGGGGGTAATAACAGAATAACAGTAAGAAAGGGAAAGAGAGAGAATATCAGGAATTGTGAATATGTGATATTAGATGATGCTGATGTCTACTGGCTATTATTGGTTGAGTGATACGTCGGGGCATTATGAACAAGGCATTTCTTTTTTCTCATTTTAACGGGCCAAAAGCAAACGAGAAAATTGAAACAGATACTGAAACTAATAATGGGCCCAAATATAATTAATACAAGACTATATGCAATAAAATAATGTACTGATAAGAGTATATACCAGTAAAGAAAGAACGTAGCAGACTTCGTAAGGATATTGAGTCAATTCGACATAAATTAGAAATGTTTTAACACTGAAGCTGGCAAATTCATCAAAAGCTGGTACTGATGTATTAGTCACGACAAATGTTATCTTTAGGGGGTAATGGTTATTCAAGCTCAAATAAGTCTAATAATGCTGCAGTCAATCAATGTTTTCAGAAATAAACCCTTTGAATATGAGATCTTTTGCTCAACTAAAATTTAGGACAACAAATGCAGCATTATTCACCCATAATTGCAAAGAAAAAGGGGACAGGCAGAAGAAAATAAACAGCAAATTAATCAGCAGGTACTGGCACAAAGTTCCTCCCAGTGAGATCACATTTAAGAGATCAAATTTGAGAGGATACATGATCTTCACCCAACTATGAGTCTATAAAAATTATAACAGTGTCAAACTGCATACCACTACGAAATTTGACCTAAAACTACATAAAACCACCTTGACGAGAAAACAAGAGAGATCTAGCTTCACAATAAAAGAGAAGTGAAGTTCTCAGTGGAATTAAGGAGAAAGATGATAAACAAGAGAGATCTAGCTTCACAATAAAAGAGAAGTGAAGTTCTCAGTGGAATTAAGGAGAAAGGTGATAAACCAACTTTTAAGTAAAACACCACTAATTTAATGGCACAATCGACAACCTATAGTAGTTTCGTCAGAAGAGGTAATTTGATTTATAGTAGACATCAATGGCACAATCAACAACCTAATTAGCTCGGTCCATGATAACTTGGAGGTCCATTTCAGAGGGCTCGGTTGCCTGAATTTCATAGTGCACACCATCAAGCTCGTGCCTAAACCTTTCCTTCGATGTTGCATAGAGCATCTTTGCACGAACCCTAGATACGGAAGGAGACCTGAGGATCAAAATGGCAATAAAAGAATTACTAACTGTTGGTGTAGAATTATATAATATTAGATTGTTGTTTAGAAAATTATAAGAAATGGTTTACCACCTGCAATAACACTCAACACTAGTGATATTTGGAATGCTGACTTAAATAGGGCAATTGAATTCATGCCAACTTATAATCAATATATAAGAACAGTTGGCTGGATTTAGTTAAAATGGGTACATTAGAACATATAAACCTCACGTGGTCAGGGGTAAATTTGTCAACATCAACAAATTCCAACATTTCTGTCAGCTTTTCTTCTTTGTTTTATTCAATTGTTGATTCCATCTTTTTATGGCTGCAGGCATCACATCACTTGGACCGTAGACTTAAAAAGGTATTTTTGGCTATAAGCTCTCTAAAACTTCCAATCTAACAAATATTATAGAGAGCCCCCAGCTATACACAAGTCATCTCTGGTTTTATCAAATTTCAATTGCCCAAAAGTTAGACAGATATTGAATGAAAAAGTTATCTTGAGATATATGCTAAAACCAGATCTCGAATCTTGATATACATGAATCAGGTCCATACCAGAACTCCAAGTAGCCCCTGATCAAACATTCATCTCACTAATTCTATTTCTAATTCTCATGAAACCTAGTTTGAAATGTTACTCTTAGGCATGACTCAGTTGAGATGTCCACTTTTGAACTGAAAGTACAAGTCATTTAACCATTGTAAATTTGGTACTGCAAAAACCAATCAAGTAGGTTCCAAATGGGAAGACGTGGTTGAAAAAATAAATTAGCTTTCACCAATCTCAATTATTTTCCAAAACCAATGTTGCATGTATAAATAACTAAGGAGACAAACCGAGAGAAAAAAGAGAACTAACCAGGCAATGAAAAATATCTTGCTCTTCTGACAATTATCCTCAGTCACAAAATCATAGTCGTAGACCGCAAATCGGCAGTCGTCAGTGGGTAATGCAGCTGTGAAATCGTCGTAGCTTTCACATGGAGCCCCTTGCTTCTCTACAATTACCTCCTTTTCCTTGTCATCAATTCGAAAGATCACATATCGATGTGCCTTCTTTCGCTTCAGGTCTAAAAAGGTATTCTTTGTCTCGTCTGCAACTCCCATCCCAGAAAAAGAGTTCGCCTGCACATCACAATAGGATATTAGCTTTAAAATGCAACTTGCAAATTACATCCAATGGTTATCATATTTACAGTTACTACCCTTCTAATTTTGCAATTCGAAACCTCTTGTCTGGGAACTTTTTGCATGATTATGTTCAGCAAAAGAACCAAAATGCCAAAACTTAAGAATAGAAACTTAATATAAATTTAAGTACAATAACATCTTTAACTAGATTTAGCCACAGTTTGCAGTTGGACCAACTGAGACTTATCAGGAGAACATCAAATTGGCATAAATTACTAATGTACTTCTCCTATTCACTATGATACATAACTGATAGTTGTAATTTGCAAATAACCCAAAACAACAACATCAGATATTCAGAATGTCCACTGATAAATGTTGGTTGTCATTTGCCATTAAGGAAAACTGGAAAACTATTAGTGTTTGTTTGTCATTTGCAATCAAGGAAAACTAAAACTGTTAGTGTTTGTTGCCAAGAGAATCACTGGATTAATTTGTGATTAATTGAAGGGAACATAAAACAACAATTGTACCCATAAGCCTAAAATATAAGACATTGCAAAAGGGAATTGTATCTTTATAACTCTTTGCATGTCTCTATCCCTCTAAATGCATGCAAGTCAACCACAACACAAAAAGGTGTGCTTTTGTCAACAGGAAAAATAGGATTCTGCTTCCACTGTCAATAGACTAGCAAAAGATGCCTATCACTCAGATGCATTTTCTGATCCAATAAAAAGACCAATTTTACTTGTGTTTTTGTCTCAACAAGAAACTCAGAAATTATCTGTAAAGTTGCATCATGCTCAAACTGTATGTAATTACATCAGATAGACTCATAAAGTACCTAAATTAATTATCAGTTGGTTGATAAACAATTATTTCTGTAGTATTCACAATCAGAGATGCATACCACTAAAACCCTAGCCAAAATAAAATTTACTTTATTAGAATAGTGAAACCAAACTATATCAATTAGATCAAACAAATCATAACTACAAGTGAGTTCGTTTAAGCTGAATCACTTGAAAAGAAGTGGGATATAGTATAGAATTAACGAAGAACCATTCCATATTTCCATCAGCTTTCCAGGACAAAAATGAATATATGTCAGAGTTAAGAAAAACGAATATAAAATAAAATAAAATATTCGTACATTCGTACAGACCAACCAGAATCAACGATTGAATAAACAAAGAACACAACTCACCCTTTGGAAAGACATCTTTAATCGGCTTCTGCCACAATCGAAATCGTGAGGGAGAGCGAGAAAGCGACAGCGGAGGGGGAAAGACGAAGAGACGAAGAGAAACTTGTATCAACGATTGATTATTCAAGGCGACTTTCACTTTCATTCGAAATTAAAGCGACTGATGGGATGGGGTCCACTTTCTCAAGTTGGTTTAGGTCTCTCTAATTTACAATTTCATTGGACCATCCTAAGCGATCTGGACCGTTTATTTTGGACAAGGTCGTGATGGATCAACGCTGTATATCCTCTCTTTATGCACGGATACATGTCTTATTAGTTAAGGAGTGTCCAATCTAAAATGGACGGAGAGGATATGTTCCATGCGACGAAAGCAAATTTGTACCAAAGGAGAAGATCCGAACCTTAGTTTCTCTATTTTCGTGAAGCAATGTTCAGCGCCGCGTCCCATAGAATCCGCTGTTGAGATCAAAACAGCAGACACGAAAACTTTCCAATAGTCGCATGCCAATATGCCATTGAGGGTACTACGATTTTATTTATCCAAGGTGAGGATCCCAAATTTCTATAGACCGTTGGATATTTATCGATGCCGACCAAATCTTGTGGGATCCTCTTTTATGCTGCACTATGCTCATGCCATATTGCCATTGTAATTTTCACCGTTTTGATTTCCTTACGATGAATTCTTCTCTTGTGCGTTGAATGCACGCTTACCATCCTTTTCGGGGGAATGATATTTCATATTTGGGAAAAGTTGTATTTGGGTGATTTTGTTCGTGAATGGCTTATGAATTACCAAGAAATCATGGATTTAGGAAACGAATTATATTGCTTTTGTTTGCAAATATTGAGTATTTAAACTATCAAGGTAAATGATGAATTTAAAATATATATATATATATATGGATTTATATATGTTCCAAACGCATTCGGTATAGTCGTGTAGACGTCAGACTGGCTTTTCAGTTTAATAAAAAAGCTGCATAAGATCATATTTATATTACTTTAACTTGAATAATTAATAAGTTTAACTTTCAAATTTATTGAATCTGCTTCTTAACCGTTGGACTAATCTAATTCAACAGTAATATACGTATATTATAAGTTTATAATTTTTTTTTTAATTTTTCTAATACTAAAAAATTGAAAATTTATAAGTTATTTTAATACCACTTGTCTGACTAACATTTTAGCTTGGTGTGTATATTTATTCCTAGTTGTTACTTGCTAAATATTTTTCCGGCAATTGCACATCTTCGGGTGTTAGTACAAACAATATTATATATGTACAGTTCAACAAACAAAAAAAAAAAATACAACAATTAATTATTTTACTATTAATAACAAAATAACGACTATAACTATAACAATAACAATCACCGCCATAATTTTTTTTATTATAAATGTGACAATTTTAATAAAAACATTAATTAAGCAAAGTTATAAGATTACAATTGGTGTTGCAATTTCCGGATCATTATTTGCAATTGATTCAATTAGAACTCGGCAATTGGTATTCACAGTTATGATTTAGTACCTAATTGAATAATAGCTTAACTCGATTCAAAATTAGTCGTTAGTACATCGTTCGAATTGATCCCGATCTTCAAGTCCAGAATTTATGGCTAGATCTGCCTTAGGCGTATTTCCGTACAATCGGAGCAGCCCGTCAGTATGTACATCGTCCGTCTAATCTATCCACAGTTCCACACGGACCTGATTCAAGAATTCGTATCCTCTGAGATATCTCAAACTTTGCATGACTTTATGGAAAATCCCAACCGTTTAAATACGTTCTACACGAATCTCAAAGCACACATAATACTGACTCGTACATCACCTCCGAATAGGCACCGAACACGTCAGTCACGCTAAAGTTGAGATATCTCAGAGGATACGCACTCCCTGATTCAAACCCCTCACAAAATTGCTAACTTGTTCGTAAAGCCCAAATTAGCTTCGCCACCCCGCCATGGAGATTTTCAAACGGGAATAGGACCGAAATCCGTCCGATGTCCAGTGTAAACCGTCCAATTCCTCATGGGATTTGTGCGAGTGATTTAAATCTGTACTAATTCTCAACTGTTTGTCATCTAAACTGTCTGCGCAAATCTGTCCTCCAATCGGATGGAAAAGAATCGACATGGACGGATTTTGGTCCATCAAGACCCTTCATCACCTGCTCACCACACCTAGACCTAGGGGGTAATATTTTAACAGAGCGCTTTGGCTTCATACAGCTGTTTCGGTTTTATAGTCATTGCACTGCCTGAAACCGATCCGGGGTCCACCAATCCACTAGCGCGCTCTCTCCTTCCCTCCCTCTCCGTCGTACACTCGCGCGGTCCCACCGGCGCACTTTGTCATCCTTTCCAAATTCCAATGGAGGCTCTATGCAAGGTCTCATCCTGGTTCCCTCCCTTTCACTCCATTCTCACAACTTTCTCGCATCTCCACAGACCGCCTAAAATCTTCTGCGTACGGTAACATTTTTCTCCTTTTTCTTTCTCTTCTATTCATTTTTTTCTTCTCTCTAGGTGATTTTTTTTTCTCCTCTTGCAATTCTAGGATCAACGGGAAGGAAACAGTCCCTTTTGAGGTACTGTAATTAAATAGGCATGCAACTTCTCTTTGTTTCTCTTTGGGGCATCTTATCCATTAATTTTTATAACCCCCCTCAAAAAATTTTATATTTTAGGAATCCATTGTACGTACCAAGAAATCGGGAATGCCTCATTTTGATGTCGAGAAACTGTTTGCCAATGCTAAGAGGAGTATGTTTAGTTCTATCATTATTTCCCTTGTTAACTTCTATTGAAAATAGTTATAAAACATTGAATTATTGGTCATTAGTTGAGCTGTGGGTAGCTAAGGTACTTTAATTTGTTACTTGGCCATTTACTAAATATTTTCTTTTGCTGTTCCGGACATCATGCACATTAACAAACAGTGTCTTCTTGCAATGAAGGAGGCCAATAGATTAAAAATGAAAAATGAGGCCCTTTTGGAGAAACTGGAGCAATTGGAAATTAAAATGAAAAAGACCCTCATTGAACTTGAAGGTGCACTAATCCAATGGATTTCATTTCTCAGATTAAAATGGAGCACACTAAATTTATTGTCGATAGCCACCTTTTTTTTCATCTCAAGGATTGGTCATAATTAGAATGTGGTCATCCTCAATTTTAAACTTTTTTTCTTTAATTCGTAGATTTGTGTTGTTTATGCTGTTGTTGTTTGTCCACTAATATTTATTTATGTCAGGTAAAAACAGTGTACAGGCCTCATCTCTGAGTTTGAGTGAGTTACTTCTGCGCATAGATTCAATGGTTCTTTCGGGCTTGCTCAGTAAAGGAGAGGCATCTGAGCTTAGAAAGAAGTGGAGGGAGAGCAAAGTTGCAATACATGATGCCCTTGGTGACATACATCACAAAACTGATGAACAGTTGCTATCTGAGCTTCGCACAATTTTAGAGAAAATCACAAGGTGCATCCACAATCAATATTGCTTATTACGCCAAACTTGTGTAATTTTGTGACTTCTATTAGTATCTATTATGGATTGTAATCATGTAACTTGTCCTTTTCGTTTGTTTACATAAGTTAAATTCTTCGAACTGAAATGCAATATCTGTTTGAGGTAGACCTAAATTTATCAGACATGTCAATATCTTAAATTGTTAAATGCAGTACACAGGTAGTGAGCTCTGCAGGCACATTATTTACCTATCTGGCTTTAATTTATTGTTCTCTATTATTCAGTGAAAAGTTTTTGGCTGATTAATGGTCCTTCATCTCTTTATTGTAAGAAATATTAGAATGACATGCTAAACCAGGGGCAGCTTATTAAGAAATTACGATGTGTTGTCTGGTGTAATTGAGTTTGACTATGTACCCTATTGTATCCTGAATCTTACTATTTGGTTAAAACTTGTGTGTTTTGTAGGATTCCCTTGCACATTGTGCATATATGTACTGAGATGGAGCCGGTTGCATCATATGGGTCCTTGGCAACATATGTAACAGGCTTATCGGCTGCACTGCAAAGAAATGAAAATTTGGTAGAGGTCATTTTACCCAAGTAATTAACTCATGGACATATAATTATTGTTATATTAATATTTGGTATGAATAAAAATCGCCTCCTTTTTCTGAATTCTATTCAGAAACTATTACTTTGATCTGTCTATACCTTAAACTCATATTCTGTCAGTTTAGTTCTTTTCTTCTATTGTTCCCCATTGGTTGGTACCAAAGTGTTAACACCAATAATAAGGTGTTGTATTGAACAAAATCAAGAGTTATTGTGTGGCTTAGGTTTTGTGTTATCATGGAATTTAAAAAAAAATCAGAGCTATTTAATGTTTTATTCCATCATTATTGTTTAGCTAGCCCATCACATGTTACTTGCTATGATCTATTTTTAATATAATTTTGCTTGTTCTGTTGGTATGATTCTAACAGGTACTCAAATCTAAATCTTGATATGATACAAGGCCTCAATAGAATGGAAGGAGAATTCAAATCTTATTTTGATGGTCAATGGCATAACAATGGAGTGTGGTTCGGGTAAATGACATGATGAGATTTTGTGTTTATCAGCAGTTTTAGTTGGAGAACTCCAAGTTTAGTAGTATCAGATTGCAACATTTGATGCGAATCAAAAGTGAGATTTAACTGCACACAATAGGGTTGCTCTAATAAAAGGCCAAAACTATTACCCTTGGATAAATGAATGAGAAATGAGTAATCAATGTCTATCTTCATTTTTCGTATTTTATTCAAATGGTATTCATGTTCCAAAACTTGTAGGGTTATGTGGGGTATCGTGGAATATACTGGTCTTTATATAGGATTTTTCTCAATTGATAGTTTCGTGCACAATATTGCAAGAGAATACAATTAATTAAGTATGCTATTAGATAATGGCCCTTCATTTTTATTTATTTTTGTTCATTTTCCAATCTTTTTTCTTTTGCTGATTGAGTTTACTTAATTGCTGCTGAAATGCATACAAAGGTATAGGAATTATACTGATTGAACCATTTCAGTACTCGACATTTTTCAGCCGTGAGAATTTCTATGGATACTCTGATGACATTGAACAGTAAGTCACCTTACTTACCCAAAAAGTTGATAGTGCTCCTTTTCTTGTGATCATTTATTTCTTACAAGATTAATGTTTTTTGTATCATTTCATTTGTGATTCTCCAAAGACCAACATTTGGTTTGTGTGATGGCAGACAAAATAAATCTCTCATGTCCCTATAAAATATGGAAAACATCATGTGTGACCTTCCTCTTGTAATTCTCCTTAACAATGTACAGTGCAAAACTACCAGTATTATATCCTCATGTGTAAAGAAGCAGGGTCGGAAAAGATGTGCCGAATTTGTACTGAAAATGTGATAGTTCTTGTATCTGAAGTCATTTTTTGTTTTCTCGTTTGCTCCTTATCTTATTATTTCTTCAGTTCTAATAACTAATATTTGAAGATGTTAAGATGCTCAAAAGAATGCTCTTCTTTTTAACTTCCGAAAAGAACTAAAGGGGAATGTCTGCTCTTATATGACATCATCTATCTTCTAATTAGATTCTGACAGTAGTGCAGATTCTCATATTTCTCCCGTGCTTCAATGGATTACATTGTTAAAAGTGGAAAGCAACCCGATGTTTTGCATATACATAATTGGCAAACTGCTATTGTTGGACCTCTCTTCTGGGACATATTTGTTCATCAGGCATGCATATTTATCATTTGCTTGGTTAATAATTTTACCAGTCATAAGAAATTTAATTTGTTATAATAAATGGAAGACAAGATAATTGTCCTTTGTTTGTTAAAGTCAACTCAAATTTTCTTATTTGATTTGTTGTTAGCACAAAAAAATTTAATCTATATAATAAACATTTTATAACATAATCATATATGAAATGCTTTCTAACTTCGTCTAGTTTTGTGCTTTTTCATCACTTCAGAGACTTGGTAGTACTTGAATCTTACTGACGTGCTAAGACTTCAAGTCACAGGTAAAAATTATTCCTTGTAATTACCTCTAGTAATATATTTTTTGGTTGCATTTTTGCTCTTTGAAAGGAAGAATACTTATGCACTCTTGCAAAATCTCAAAACTCTCTAGTATATATTCATCATGTAATTGTAAATATTTATGCAACCACAAATAAATTATTTCTCCCCTCCATATGCCAAGCTTTCTTTTAGTTTTGCTTATGGTGAAAATGAAGTACTTGATTGGACATTTTGTTATCAAATGAGAAACCATGAGGATATTTACTTGATTGTTCCCATTTCCTCATTACATAGAACTGAAAAGTAACTGATTCTTTGTCTAATACTTTAAATAAATACAATGTCTTGAACAACCAAATAAGCTAGAATTATGTGGACTTGATTGTTCTCTTTTTCTCATTTACATAGTATAGATATGTAACCAACTTTTTGTCTACTACTATATATATATGCAGTGTCTTGAATCACCATATAAGCTGGAACTGTGTGGACTTGATCCCCTTAAGCTTCACTGCCCTGATCGGATGCAGGATAATAATAAGACAAATCTTATCAACATTTTGAAGGTTATAAAGTACTTGAAGGCTTGCTGTTTAGGTTTTCTGGGCACTTCATAAACAGAAGTATAAATACTTCAAATTAACCAAGTGCAGAGTTAAACTTTTGCCATCTTGTTACCTATCTTTCTTGTTTCTCACATTTTCACTTGTATTGTACTAAGTCCAGGTTAGCTGCATCTTCCATGGACAGTCAGAAATAGATGTTCCACAATTAAAAATAGCTATACAATATGTCACAAGACAGGATGCACAGGTTCTCTGTTTTGATTTTTTACTTACTATATTATTTATTTTTCCTCAAAAGTACACTGAAACTGTAGATATATGGTTCAGTGGTTTATGATATTAGAGAGGAAATAACTTGACAATTTTGACAATTTTAAATTTAGAACTTCAAATTGTAATCTAACATTAAGACATGGTTTATATTATTCACATATTAACAACACTTAAATTGCATGAAACTTGATTTTTAGGTTATTAATATGTCCAATAACATACTTATAACTTTTCTTTTGAATTTTCAATTTATTTGAATTCTTTTGAAAACCATTGTCAAGATTGTCAAAATAACCATTGTCAAGCAATCCCTCATAATAATCACTTCTATTATTGAGAACTTGGTCTAGTAGCAAAAAGGAATGTACTCCATGTGAGAGGTCACAAGTTCAAAACCTGGATAGGGAATCTTGACGCCCAACTTTACTCAAAAAATAAAAATAATTATTTCTAATATATATATTTTTTAATTTATGGACTGACTACCTTTAAATATGCAGTTTGTCTTGATGGACTATAATTCTGTACTAAACTCATTGCAAGATGAATTGAAGGTACTGCCTCTTTCTGTATATGGTTTACAACAGTGATGGCGTAATGGTAGCCAGATTTCTCCGCTAGATAATTCACTGTTACTTTTTGCTCAATGACATCAATTGGGCCAATGAATCTGAATTGGATGAATCTTTGCTGGAATTGGCTGGCTTGGGCAGAAAAGATGTTTTAGAAATTTTTTTTTATGATCAAATAATTAAGAAAAAGAAATAATAGTTCAAATAATGTTGGAACTAAAAGATTTGAGTAATTGCATCAGTATACTTTAATGTAAACATACATAAAATAAAGTGGAAAAGCTGAACACAATTAGTTTACACAATTGATGAACCAAAGACATTGCATAATTGAAATTTGAATCAAATTCAACACCACCAAGTTTTATATTTATTCTTCACGGTCCGTTTTGGAAGTAACACTCTGTCTACTCACATGTGTAGATGTAAGGTGTAAAATTTATTCCAGGATATGATGAACCCCTGGCACATTTGATTATTGCTGGCTGTGACATCATGTTATGTCCTTCCTTGGATGATCCCTTATTTCAAGTGCCAGTATGTACATTTTAATGAAAATTGTCACCTTATTTTTTTGCATGAGATATGCACGAGTTACTTGAGGATATTGGCAAATTCATTTACTTATTGATTGGTTGAATATTGTTGACTATAGTTGATGATATTCCACCGTGTTGCAGATGTAGTATACACCCAGTAGTTATGAATTGACTTGTTTCTTGCAAACTTTTTGTTGTACTTTGCCTATATGTATTTAATTTTTGTTCTTAAGCTGTCATGGTGGAGAAAGGGGGAGGTTGTTTAATTGTATATTGCAGTATGAAAGTTTTGAATAAAGGTTGTCATTTTAACAGATGTGCTCGACTTGTAGTATAAAAGATGTTTAAGGGACAATTTTGTCATTCTCATTTATTGTGCTCATACTAGATCTTTTGATTAGACTTAAATCAAATGTGCAGCTGAAGGCAATCAAGTATGGATCTGTTTCTATATCTCTAAGCTCAATAACTGATAATTTTAGGTAATCAATCAATTTTCTTCTTTATGCACCAATTTGTTGAGCCTGCTTATATTTCCTCTCAATTTTTAGTGTTTCCTTTTTTGGGGTTTCTGTGAGTGGATCTAAATAGGAAATCTGAATCGCATGATCAAGGAAGCACAAGTGTGTCACGGTACATGCTCTCAACATATGGACAAATGTCTCTCTCCCATGCTCTCACTGAAATTGTAAGTCAGCAGAAATGCACTCTCTTGGTGTCATATATAGTGTTGTCCTATTTGCTGATGAAACATTCAATTCTTTTTAGTGATTTGTTACCTCTTTGGTTATGTCAGATGATGATATATTCAATCTCTTTCTCGTGTGCTTGAACTGCAGTATTCTAGATCTTGCAAAATCTGCTATCACTTGTATATCTTACTCAAACCCTATTTGACTGAACACAATCAGAGTTTCAAAACTCAGTATATTTGACCAAATTAGAACATTGGGACTAGCCAGAAACATTAGACCTCAAGTAACCCCAACATGACCTTATTGTTTTATATGGTACCAACTCAAAAGATATTTTATAATGTGGGACCTTGCGTGAGTGCTGACATTTCAATGGTTATCTTAGCTGTAATTTCATATTTTGCAGAGGAATGATCCTGGAACATGGGAGAAGAGAATGAAGGATGGGATGACAAAGGATTTTTCATGGGATGCTGAGTGCCTAGACGTACATATCTCTGCATATTCCTTTATTAAGAACCTGTGATTTCTCTAATGGACCCTTGGAACTTTCAGCAATATAGCAATGCACTTTTGTTTTCTAACCCTACATCATAACCCATTGAACCCTAAATTCTTTGGAGGTCCACTTTATATAAGTTTCAGAGATCCGGTATAGAATATATGTATGGTATGTATATTGTGTGATAAACAAGAGGTCTAATAGAATGATTAGAAGTTCAATAATATTTGGCTATTATTTCTGTAATGGAGAGGTTCTTGTGATGATATATATGATCATATGAGTTGTATTGGTAGCATATCTAAGTACTTAATAATGATGCTAGTCTCTCTGTTTAGGTTTAATGCCATCAAAGGATCAATCTACATTTACGTTTAGTGTGATCATTTGCAAATTTTACGAATATTCTGTATTATTCGTGTTTTCTTCTCAAAAATTTGGTAGGTTTAACTAAAGAACTGCTGAATCATTTTGAGAAAATTCTAGTTCAAAACATATTTGAAATTCAGCAAGAAATCGGCTGAAGAATAGATCTGGAATAGATCGAAAACAGAACAAAGAAAAGGGAAAAAAAAGAAAAGAAAAGAAGGTAAATCTGACAGTAGCACCTAGTGTCATCCAAACGGGCCGGGTAAAACCCGGGCACGGGTGACATGAGTCATGGGAAATAAAATCTGCTTCTATTTTTAAAGAAAAGGAGCACTCTCCTTTCTCTCTCTCCTTTTTTTTTTTCTCTCTCTCTCTAAAAGGATAGACCCTCCAATTCTCACCCGTAATCATGTGCATTAAAGTGTCTTATTGACTAGTCAATGGTCAATCATATATATATTGCCTTGTGTATTTAGGTTACATCTCTAGTCGTAATTGTTTAAAAATTAATGTTTATTTTTTATTTTTTTTTTAAACTAAACGTGCCTTTACCCTTTGTTATCAACTAGACGGGCTTTTATTCGTTTGCTTCAGCTTTAATTTTTTTTTTTTTTTTATATTGTGCTAGAAAAGAAAACAGATAGCGTTGAATTATTGAAGCACATGGGCAATTCAAGAATAGCTTGAGTTGGCCATATGCAGACGATAAAAGTTTATCTTATTCAAACTTGTTTGCTGTAAAATTAAATTTGATTCAACAATTTTGACTCTGACCGAACCAGAAAATTAAGTCCATTGATAATTGGAAGTTGGATAACTTGAAATTAACTCAAGCCTCACTTGATTCAAGATGACTTAGGATCTGAATATGATTGAAAATCAAAAAGTCTAATTCAATTGAATCCATCTAGCTCGATTCAAAAGCCGAATCCGACTAGATATATTTTTATCAACATATATTTCTCTAATTACACGAGTCCATGACCATTGTCACGGACGCTTGCTGAAAATTGCAATTATTGTTATACCTCATTTGTTCAATTACACTTAATCAAATGATTCGGATGAATAAAAAAATAGCACTCTAGCTTAAAAATGTATCTGGATCGATCATAACATTATTAAAAAGTAGTTGGCTACTTGGCCACTTGGTTGCTCCAATAATTGGCCACAGAAACAAATATATATATATTCCATTGGAGAAAATAAGATGCCTGCATGATGTTACAAATAAAGTGGGTAAGAGGCCCATTTTTATTTTTTTGAAAAATTGGCAGCAGTAAAGGGGCATATTCTGATATTACGTACGGCGAAACGTACGTGTTTGTTACAACTCTAGTGGCGGTTATATATCCGTAACAAACAACCTTCTTTCAGTCAGTAACAGGCTAACAGCATCTTTGCCGTTGGAAAAAAAAAAAATAAAAAAAAATGCCCCTAAGCATTTTAACAGAAATTTTGTAAATAATTCATACTTGTACTATTAATTAAGTGCCCACTATAAACTCTACACAAATTAATTTTGTCAAGAGAGCAACTTAATCTATCTGACTGCAAGAAGTTAGAAACAAAGAGTAAAATGTGCAAGATAATTAAAACATAAATAAAAGGCCACATAATTTTGAGAGAGAGATCATGAGGCGAACAAATTAAGGACAAATGAGAATTAAAACAGCCTTTTTTGCCCAATCCTAGCGATTAGATGCTGACATGAAGATGAACAATTAAATTATTCCTTCAAATTAATTAATCTTATAATGCCCACATAACATATATATATATATATATATATATATATATATATACAACGAAAAAGGCCAGGCAGCCTGCATATATAGTATATATAATGGTAGTTTACGTACAGATTACCAGAGATTAAAAACAAATTTAAAAATTTGAGTACAGATCGGCGCGCAGGACAAAAATATATATTCACAAACTATATTTATATCATGAAACAAATCCAAGAATTAAGTACCAGAACTAATTAAAACCGTCGCCTCCCTGATACCATATCAAAGATAGCTTGTTGCCCAAAACTATATGACATGCTACTATCTCTTGTATATATATCAACTGAATCGCCAAGCAAGCTCTCAGTCTCCTCTACATGGTTCTCTTCATTTGGTGATTGCTTTTGAAATCTTCTCGCCTTTTCTAAAGTGTCAGCAACATCTCTCATTGTAGGTCTTTCTTCTCTGTTCATGTTCAGACAATGCATCACTAGATCTCCAATCTCTTCAAGCACCTCTAGTTTAATTTCATCTCTTACCTGACCATCCAAAATTTCTATGAACCTCCCCTCCTTCTTGGCCACACCAAAAGTTGATGCCAGACTCCTATCCTCCTCTGGTCCTTCAAAATAAAGTGCTTTCTTTCTGGTAAGAAGCTCTAATATAATAACTGCAAAGCTATAGACATCACTTTTGTCAGTCAGCTGACAAGTTAACAAATATTCAGGATCCAAGTAACCACAGGTCCCCTGCACCAAGGTAGCAATTTCAGCTTCATCATTTGGCGCAAGTTTTGATGCCCCAAAATCAGAAACTTTTGCTACGAAATTTTCATCGAGCAAAATATTAGCAGTTTTCACGTCACCGTGAAGAATAGGGGGTGATGCGGAGGAGTGCATGTATGCCAGTGCACCTGCCGACTCAGCAGCAATTCTGAGTCGTTCATCTAATGGAATAGGAGCATTGAAATTGTTTTTATGGATGTAGTGATAAAGAGTTCCATTAGAGATGTATTCATAGACAAGCATCGGGACTTCGACCTCCAAACAGCAACCCAAGAGCTTGACCACGTTTTTGTGGTTGATTTGTGCCAGGATCAGCATTTCTTTCGCAAACTCTTTGGTCTCATGTTCTTCCATTAATTTTGACCTTTTTATTGCCGCGATAGTGCCATCCTCCAAAATGCCTTTGTAGACAATTCCGTGGCCCCCACGTCCCAGCACCCGTTCTTCTGAGAACTTGTTGGTTGCCTTCTCAAGCTCTTCTTTCGTATAAATTTTGAATGTGGTGGTTTTGAAAGAACTCATCTGCTGTCGCAGTAGAACACCTCCATTCTGCTCAAAAAACTGTTGTCTTGTCCTGATTAGCCTTCTCTTTTGCATTCCAAGATACAGCCAGAAACTGGCAAATGCAACTAAGAAAACACCCACACTTACACCTGAAAAATTTCAACTAAGATTTGTCAGTTTAAATACAAATTAGCTTTTTTTTTTAATCTTATTGATACATTATAGACAAAATTTCATATTCTGAAAGAAAATCGTATGCCCAACTAGATGGATTAATACAGATTGCAACAAAAATTAATAGCGGTTAAGATGATATACAAGACCGTATAATGGGGGTCATATATATATTTTTGACGAGAAAGTAAAATTTAGTACCAATTCCAAATATGAAACCATGTACTGGTACATCACTAGTCATAATGGAAACCAATTCGGTAAATTATTTTTTAAGATTGAAGTCTTTGAATAAAACTAAAAGAACGTACCAGTAACTATTTTAAGTGCTAATGTGAAATTGTCTTTTTTGTGACAACCATCCTTCGTAAGCGCATTGCCTTCTGTCCCACGTGGACAGGTACAGTTGTAGCCCCCAATTGTGTTTGTACAATCACCATAGCATGGATATTCCTTCTTTAATTCACACTCATTTATATCTGTGTAGCAAAATCATGATAATTAAACAAAAGGACAGAGAAGAAAATTCAACAACCAGCGCAATGCACACAATAAAGTCTTCTCATAAAAAATAAAACCACTTGAACAAGATAAGTGTTCCAACTAATTAATTAGAGGATAGAAAGAGTTGGCCATTGCTCTGTATTTATGACCAAATCTGTTTCTTTTTGAAGTTCAGGTACTTAATTGCACAAATGAAATTCATGGTCCACCAGACCTTTTGGTATATAGACTTATAAAGTTTATCATAAGAACAATGCAAATGTCTTTAATTTTAGAGTTCAGATTGCTGCAAATAGTACAAATTTAGTTATCAATTGGTTTTGTACTCAACTAATTAATTTCACAGTAAAAGCGCAACTTCAATTTGAACCTGACAATGTAATCGGAAGGATAATAATAATAATTAATAATATTACGTACCTTGACATCCTCCAGTGATGTAGGGATTGCCTTGGTATCCCTTTGAACAATTGCAAAGATATCCAGCACCATTATCAGAATTGTAGCAATCATGATTCAAACTCCGACACGCATAATCGGTCAAGTTACGCCTTGCGTAACTACAATTTCCCACGTTTCTTATAGCCCAATCCATCCCTACCTGGACCTTGAAATCATTGGTCCTTGTTAGGTATGAGTTGTCAAAATGGAACCAATTTGAATCCGCGAGAAAAACATACGAACAATTTGTGGAATTGGCAAATATTATTGGGTCAATGCCTTGTTTAGAACCCTCAAAATTCTGTGAATTTGCTTCATAGAAAGTGAGGCCATTTGGAATAGAGCTCTGACAGCACCCAACTCCAGTGCATGAACCATTGGTGCTACCCAATGAATATTGAGATGGCCGACAAGCCGAAACGCATCCACTAACATAATAACCAGCAGCATCCACAAAATATCCTAGGTTGGGACATCCAACAGCAAAGAAGTTGTTACTGACTGAAAGGACGAACGGCGAGCCCGTACCGTAAGATATGAACGTACTAGTGCCGGATATATAATCGCCACTAGAGTTGTAACATTTACGTGTCGCTGTAACTAATATATGCAACTGGCCTTTTGGTGAAATGTCTGTTATTTCTTGGTCGTTGCCGGAAATGAAGAGCCGAGGTGGGTTATAGGATTCATTGCACAAAAGGCTGAAATCTTGGCTGGAATCTTCTCTGAAGCAGTTAGGCTCAAAGCCAAATGGGTAAGGGACTGTAATGTTCCCGCATTTGTTTCTGCAACCCGGTAAAGAAGCCAGCGGGGAAGTCTGTGATGCGGCTCGTGTGAATAGAGGGAGAAGCAAGAGTAGTAGGAAGTAAGGAGGAGCCATTAATGGCATGAAGGGAAGTAGCTAGCTTGACTAGTGAATTTATAATTAAAGAATGGGATCAAATTAAAGGCAAGGGGTTTGGTAGATTTATATGAATTAAAATAATTAGAAGATTTTAATTGTTAGTGTCTAAGAGGGATGGATCCGCCTTTCTTGACTGTAGTACGTATGTATGCATACATGTTGCTAGCTATATATTATATATATAGTTGCCTAGTTGCTAATTAAAGTAGCCAAGTGGCCAAGTAGCCAAGCAGCCAACTAGCCAACTAGCTTTTAATAATGTTATATATATATATATTTGATATTCTCCGAATTATGACCCAGGTACATTTTAATTAAATTAAGAGTGTTAATTTAGTATTCATCTGAATCATTTGATTTAATTTTAATTACACTAATTACGCATAATAATAACAGCAAATTGTACAACAAGCTTCCGTCTAGATGATACAAATACAATGGTACGTCTTCGACCCATGTAATTACTAATTAGAGATGATAATCCAATATTTCCACGATCGGATTCCCTTGAATTCAAGTTTCTCAAGTTTTGAGCCATTAATTTCAAATTGTATGTCGTTCAACTTTGAATCGAGTTTGATTGGAGGTAAATTGTGTGACTTTTTTAAATTGTATGTGTTTAAAAGTCATTTTAATTTAGAATATATGATTTCTTTTTTTCACATATCACATCTGATTACTCCAAGTCAGATTCAAATCAGCTTAATTTTTTAAAATTACAGAATAAAAATAAATTTTAATAAAAATCGGAACAAACCATTTGAATTAAGATGGAATGAGCTATTCTTGAATAGCACATGCGTTTCCACATACGCGTCGGCTCCAATCCAAAAACTTATCCAAATCAACATACGCGTCTCTTTCATTTACATCACACTTTCCCCGAAACAATACAAATTGTACAAAAATAGTTTTTGAGCCAGATGATTGGGTCATCTTTTTTTAAGGAATAATCTGATTATTAAAATAAACAAAAATTAGTCAAATTATTTTGTTGAAATTATGGTAGTAAAGATGACATTCACATATGTAGCATTTGCAATTTCATCTAAACCATTGTTTGATGTAAATTGTATATTAATAAAGCGAGTCAAATTCTATCCTAATTGTACCTAATACATGCAGCATTTTTTATATTTACTAAAAAGTGATAAAATATTTACAAAAACAAAATCTTCTGAAATTGAAATGATTGGACATATTCATCAGAAATTGGAAAATTTCAAAAAATTCCGAGGTCAACCTACTAAAGCCCGGCCCAACTAAGCCCAGTGAAATCTGTGATCCCTGGTCAGGATTGTACCACGGTCTCTGGTGCATTCGGCACGAGCACCTCGGCTCTCCCGACAAAACACCTTGCTCTCTGAAGCCTATCCTCTCCAGTAACTACAATTTTTTAGTTTAGATCAGATCCGTCCGATCAGAATCCAGGCTAATCCGACCGGTGTTGAAATACACAGGTTACCTTTAATATTAGTGCGAAAGCAAATCTGACGGTCCAGATCTAAATTCAAAATTTGAGCTATATCGGGTGATATGAATTCTTGCTGTCTCGCTCAACACAGCACCAAATCGGGGTTTTAGGCTTCGGGCTGGAGGCCTCCTCTTTGATCTGCGACTGCGAGAGGGAGGAGAGATCGTGCGAGTGGTGTATGCGATTATCAAGCTCAGGAAGCGAGCCTTTCTCCTGAAATGGTTTCTCTCTCAACTTGGGTCCGTTACGCCGCCATCAAGCTCGACTACTCCCTCTCCCTAGGATTGAAGGTTTTTTCTCCTCCTCTCCATTTCTCTCTCGGATTCATCTTTTGTGTGGTCAAATCAGTGTTGGTTCATTTCTGTCGTACGAGGTCTTAGTTCCTTTTTATTGCGGTTTTAGCTTCGTTTTGTGTTAGTATTGGGCTGATTATAGGGAATTTTTGTTTGAAGGTAGGTCGGTTGATCTTTTCGTGTTTAATTAGATCACGAATCCCATTTACTACCCAATTTTAAGTGATTTACTATGAATCCCGTTCACTACAATTTTAAGTAATTAGAGCCTGAATCCCATTTACTATGAATTGGAGAAAAAAAAGAGTTATTTAAGTAATTTAGTGCTGTTGTCTATGAGAAATTCAGTGCCCACCTTATCCGACAATAAAATAGCAATCAATCACAAGGCCATATTTCCAAGAAAAAAAGTTATATCAAAACCCTTCTGAAATTCCAATTACCAGCTTAGCACATGGTAGCTGACCAAGTTCTAATCCTTTGCATTAAAATGTGTTTCAAACACAAAACATTCATCTTGGACCAAATCACTTCCTTTGGTGTCCTTAGAAGTAAAGGAAAAAAATGTCCTTCAACTATTTGAAAAATAGGTTTTGTGATATTTGGGCAAATAGTCTAGCAAACAATAAAAATTAAGGAATATTATTAATTATATTTTTAATTTACATAGTCGGACTTATTTGTTTGAAAAGGTATATTCCAGTATCTCTTTCTCATTTCTGCACTTCTGTTTCTTCGAAAAATGATCCCTCTGATCCTTGCTACTTAAGTTCCAGATACTGCTTTTGGTTATTACGAGTAATTAGCTTGTGTGTTGTTGTTCCGCTTGAATTTACTTGTCCTTATCAGCATCAAAACAAGTAAACAACACCAACTTGCTTTTTTCACAGTTTTTCAGTGTTTCCATATTACCCCTGTCAACCCTCTCCAAAGCTTGATTTTAGCTTTACTTGTGCAACTAAACCCCTAGTTCTTTATTTATATCATCATCCCAGTTTTGAACCATTTCTTGGTTTAGTCTAAATTCTTCTAAATTGATGATGGTTTACTCTCTGTTTGATTACAGCATATGTTTAGCTTTTGAAATTGACAGATGGTATTATTGTAAAATATGTAGAAGTACAATGTTGGTCAGATCAATGCCAGAGAGCTGAGTGATGCAATAGTGAAAAACTTTATGCAAGGGAGGCTAACATTTACATACTGGACAAAGGGAGAAGAGATGTCACCTACAATCTCTGATGGAGGCACTCTTCTTGTTAGAAAATTGCCTGCTCCTACACCCACGTACTTTGATTCCTTATCTCATTTTCCTTTTTTATTTGTGCTCAGTTTTGACAAGGGTACTGCAAACTTTGTTTCTGAAATGTCTTGCTTGATTTCACTCTCTTTTCCAATTGGGTTTCTGACTTGTTAATCAACATAGGGTTTTTGTTTTGTTTTGTTTTGTTTGCATTCCTTCTGTAGGCAAGTATTTGTTGGAGATGTGGTACTAGTAAAAGATCCAGAAAATTCTAACGTTATTGTGAGAAGATTGGCGGCAACTGAAGGGTATGAGATGGTTTCTTCAAATGAGAAAGAGGAACCATTTGTGCTAGATAAGGACCAATGTTGGGTATTGTCAGACAACACTTCTCTGAAGCCTAAGGTACATCTTATCTTCACCCTTTGGCAAATTACATCTTTTGTGATGTATGCATGGATTATTAAATAAATTTAATATTTTTATTAGATGGAACATCCAATTCAAAATAAATCTTTAAATTTTGTTAATTAAAAATTATTTAAATGGAATACCCATCAATTTTGGAGATTGTGAATAACACTTAACAGTTGTTAATTGGGAAAAAAAAAGACTAAATTGCACATGTTCTTTCCTAGTAAATCTTTAGAATAACATAATGACCTGTTCCCACCATCAATTATTGTAACATCTCAATCGTCTTGCTTTGATATAATCTCACTAGAGGTAGTGGCAAAACTTTCAAATACTCAATGAATGCATCTACAGTGCTAAATACTGATATTAATTGCACAGATATGGAAAAGATGGCTGTTTCATGCAAAAATGTGATATGTTGGGAGTTCTCATGATATATGAAAAAAAATGTTGGGTTTAATTGGAAAAAGTGCTTTCTATTAGTAGTAAATTTTCACTTGACTTGAGGCCTCTGAAAATTATGCATACCCCTTCAAGATGAGATTTAATTTCCATTTTCTGAACAATGGAAAATATCACCTTTGTACATTTTTATTTCTCCTAAGTTTTTTTTTGTTAAGAGAGAAGTGTGATGAATAACAAGGAATTTTAAGACATTGGGAATATGTTGTGAGGCTGGATTTGAATTGTTGGGTTTGTATGATAACATTTGCAGGGTATTTTGTTGTCTATCCCGCAATTATAAAAAAAAAAAACTGGTACCCCCGATTTCTACTGTTTGACATGCCTTAAACTGAACACATTCTAATGCATGTGTTCAGTTTGACAGAAAATTATTTTTTTCTTGTCTGAACTACACTCACATGTTTAGGACTGCCTGACTGACCGCATGCGTTTTGCACCCTCGTCATCCTGAACTTGTAAATTTTTTTTTGATAAGCTTCATATCTGCTTAAGGCATGTGTTAGAGAACCAGACAGTATTGTGAAATATTTAAAATGGTGAATGCTTGTATTATTATTTCAATAAAACCAGGATCGACAAATGAAAAATTTATGTACAGGTTAATTTTATTTGTAATGTCAGTACAGGTTAATAATTTTAGCAATGTTATATATGAGGTGCTCCATATACAAAGAGAGTGCTGGGCTATTTCTCAATTCAAATCTCTGAAATGTTTTCTCCATTGATTGATGTGTCAGCAAACCCTTAATTTTAAACTATTATAAGCAGTATTTTCTTGTGATGCTCATGGGTCTAGGTTGGAACAAAAAAGAAGTTGAGCCAGTTTTGTTCCTTAAAGTCAGGTGCCTCAATCAAATGTTAATTTTCATGCTTAATTACAAGGAAGCTGAATCTTAGTCCTATTCATGCCAATTTATTTGCAAATGTACTGGTGAAATTAAATAATTTTTGCAACAGGAAGCAAGAGACAGCCGCCTTTTTGGACCTGTTCCCATGACCGACATTATTGGCCGAGTTATCTATGCTTTGCGATCAGCTGTTGATCATGGTCCTGTTGAGAACAGGTACTCTTTCTTTTGGAAACTGCTTTTTCATGAATGTATGCATCATTTACTGCAATGCAATATTGCGGTACTACATTGTGCTTAAGCATCGAATACAGAAAAGCTACCAAAATTGAATCAATGAACAAACATATATTTGCCAAATTGTAAGGTATTGTTGAAATTCTGATGTCCAAAGGGAACAAAACAGTACAAAAGTATGGTAAAATAATTCTGGCTTAAGTCTAGGTCTGGGCTACAGTTTTTGGTCAATCTGCATCTTTCACTATTTAATATCTGTCTATGAAATTACTCCATCTACTGCATTTTCATGAATGCTGAACAGTAGAACTGTAGAAATTTTGCAGTATGAACTTTTATAGACATTCTATGTGATGAATATATTAACTTTTTTCTTATCCAAAGCAGTCATTCTGCTATCAACCACGACAGAGATGTTCTGGCGGTTGAGTTGGATGTAAACCAGATGGCGAAGAATTCAAAATCATAAAATGAAAATTCATTTTCATCTGCTTTTTGTCATATCAAGCCTTCCCTTTTGTTGGTGAAGTTCCCTCCTGTTGCAAAAATTTCTCCTGGCTGAGAAATTTGATTGCTGTTGAATTTTTCATCCATGAATTTCAATTTGATATTATACGGTGAGGCCTGAGAATCTAGTGACTTTGTACTCAGCTGATGTGTTATGGTGCATAACGCCTTCAAGCTTGTTGTTTATTAGGTGATACATTGATAATAATTAAGTATTGGACATGTTTGTCCATTTGTGTTTTCGATCTGGTTCATTCTGTTGTTTTAAATCAAGTGGTAAATACTTGTCTGGATAATTTTGCAGGATCATCAATTTCTGCTTTTCTTTGTTTTTTTTTTTTGTTTCTGAGTCTACATGTCTTTTGTGATATAGTTTTACGAGTAATTAAGATCATTCTGTTTCGCTAGAAGCTCTCCAAAATATCAGATGATTTTCATCAAAGCTTATTTCAGATTGGAACATTTTCATATACATGTATTGTTTAATTGCATTGCTCTTTCAAGTGATGAATTCATTTTTTCTAAGAAAAAAATATTCCTATATTGGTACTACCTGTCCAAAAGTAATGGTGGCAGCAATCTGAGAAACAATTAACTGGTTAAACATTTAATTTGCCAATTTAAACTTGGTTAAATATCTATTTTGAGATCGCGGACAAACAATTCAGTGTCCATCATATAAAAATTTCCAGTACTAAACTCTCCACCGAAATCGTGGCAAGGGGAAATAATTATTTCATATCATATAAGGTAACATATATTTCTGTTTAGATCTGGGCCATCCGATCAGAATCTGTACGGAAATTAAACAGAAATAGGCGTTTCTCTTCTCCTAAACATAGGTTTTGTGGGCCGGGTTGGTGGGCCTGAAACTGAAAACCCAATTCGCCGAGGGCATCCGACAGGCGAGGCGACATAGAAAAAGGCGAAAAACCCTTCAACAACTAATAAAAAAGGGTTTAACAATTCGCAGCCTTATCCATCCCTATTCCTATTCCCGTCTAACGCGCTCCTCTCTTTCGCCGAGATATTACGCGGTCGCACCGCCGGGGAAGTCCGAACAAGGCGACACCGGATACCGGACCTCTGTTGGTAGCATAGAGAAAGGTTCGACGAAGGAGAGAAGAGATGTCTATTTCCGCCGGTGTACATTTCGTTTCTGGTAACCACCTGCAAGGTAACCCTCCTGGCCGCGTCCTCCGCTTATCTAGTTTAAATCCTCCTTTGAGTTCTTTTGTTGTAGTTTGAAATTTGTGTTGGTAAAAATCTTAGCTGGATTGGACTATTCTTTGTTTTTTTCTTATGTTCAGTCACTGCGTGTCTTCTGCTTTAAGATCCACCTGTATTTTTTGGGTATCTTTCGGTAATAATGCTTCGCTTTTTTTTTTTTTTTTTTTTTTTTTAATATTTGCCTTTTTTTGTTTTTGTGCGAAACACACCTGGCCTGGATTGGACTTAACTTTAGTCCGGTAAAAATGGCTATTTTACCTTAGTTCACTTCTATTTCAGGTAAATCCATGTTACGTGTGTATTTCTTACAAGTTTAGGCATATCAAATTGCTATTTCTGGCTCAGTGACTGAGCAAGTGTTATCAAACCCTTGTGTGTTCAGTTTTAGTTTTATTTTAAGGTGACTTAACTAGGGAAATTTACTGACTCTCGATTGAAGCTATGTTGTAAATAGTTCTTTAACTGTTGGGTACAAGCGAAAATTTTGCTTTATATATGCAAAAAGAACAATCTAATATTAAAAAAAGGGAAAATTGGGTATTTGCCACTCCAAAACCTTAAAATTTGAAAAATGCCACCCTGAAATTAGAAATCATGCTAATGCCACTCTAAGCTTAGTTAATTTTTTATTTTGCCATAAATAATAATTATGACTAAAATACCCTCCAATGGAGCCTTCCCCATCTCTCCCTTCTCCTTCTCCTTTTCCTTTTCTTTATCTAATGGTAAGGTTAAACGTTAAATTATTAATACCAGGTAAACAAATCATGGTCAGTACCATAACATCACCTTTTCCTTCCTTATTTCTCATAGCTTTGGGAATATGCTGACTTTGCTTCATTTTGAACTCCGTTTACATATTTATGGTTAAGATTAAACTGCTATTTACAAATACTAATACAAATATATATGATATGTATGAAACAAGTTAGTGAATTCCAGCCTGTTTCACTATTGTATGGTTAATATTAAACTGCTATTTACCAGTAATAATACAAATATAAACATCCAGACAATTTGATTAATATCAAACAGGCAACCTATGATCATTGAGTGAATAGCACAAATAAATCTCTGCTCTTCTATATTCACCAAGTTTGAGGTTAGGATCCACAAGGACAACATTCTGGATGGAAGCTACAGAGATCTTACACGTCATCTGTGTATTTCAAATAATTACCTCTGCTTCCAGTCTTTTCATGCTTTGAGGACCGTGCCTCTTCTTGTGTTTTCTCTTTGTTCCTGATGGCCCAGCACCACTCCTCTCACTCTCCTTATCACTCTTACTATTATTAGGCGTGCTCTTCCTCTGAGCCGATTGCTCATGCTCCCCATCAGACCCCAACAACTTTGTCTGGGCCTCCCTGATTTGGGTGGGGCTGAGACTGGTTCATAGGCTGGGGCAACCTATCAAGCACGTGGTACGCACATGCAAAAGGGGGCGGATCAGGTGGCAAGGCGAAGTAGGTCTGAATCGACCCGTCGGACAGGGCTATTGTGTGCCTCTCTAGACCGTCAGTTTTGTGATGGGAGGGTATTTTAGTCATTAATTATTATGTGGCAAAATTAAAAATTAACTAAGTTTAGAGTGGCATTAGGATGATTTCTAATTTCGGGGTGGCATTTTTCAAATTTTAAGGTTTTGGAGTGGCAAATAACCAATTTTCCCAAAAAGTTAGGAAAATGCAAGCTTCACCTGGCTTAGCTTGTAAATATTTGTAGTCTCAAAGCAACTCAAATGCTGTTTGCTCCACTTAATGGTGCAAGACTTCCTTTCATAGCTGAATTCATCCAATACATAGGCCCCAAAAGAATATAAATAACTGATTTATATACTTGATGTTCAAGAATTTCCTCAAAGCCCAAAGGGCCAAACCACTCATATAGTCATATTTCTTTTTATATGCATCTGTTACAAACTGGTTGCTAATTTATTCTCCTCCTTAATTTTTAACTTGTTTTCACGTATAGCATCTCCCATGAAACTTCTATTGAGTTGGCTATGTCCAAAATAATCATACATATTTTGCAAGTGTTTCATTTTTATGAAATAAAAAAAATGAATAGGTTCTTGACGTCTTAGTCAAAAAATCTATTTTCTTGTACCTTTAAAAGCTCTTATTCTCGGGGTTCTAAAATTTTCTTCTTATTAGGCACTATTGGATGAACTGACAACAATGGTTTTTTTTTTGTTTCTACAGGGCTCCCAGTTAAGAAAACCACCTTACCTTCATTCTCTAGGGATCTTTTACTCAAAAACAAGTCCCCTCTATACTTCCAACCATTAACTCGAGTCCCTCTTTCTCTCACATGCAAAGCGAGCAGCTCGAACAATAACCGGAAAATCCCCAGGCTTCCAAAAAAAAAGTACAACAATTCCCCTCCACCTGTCTGGAGCAAGAATAATCACCAAGAACAAGAGGACCATCTGGAAACAAGCAAAATGTTGTCCTCACAAAATGGGGGCAGCAAAATTTCTGATGTTTCAACTCCCATTAAATCAGGAAATTCAGAGGAGATTATAAAAATTTTTAGAAAGCACCTATCACAGATGCAAGCAGAGTCTAGGAAACCACCAGTGAACAGCAACCCCAACATCCGATCGTACGGCTTGAATGCAACAATGCTGAATGACGAGGAGAAGCGCAATAGCATTAAAGAACTTCTCAAGCAGTTGAGTACTTCTGGTACCAATCAAAAGAGC
Source organism: Carex pumila (assembly GCA_033356055.1). Lineage (NCBI taxonomy): Eukaryota > Viridiplantae > Streptophyta > Magnoliopsida > Poales > Cyperaceae > Carex > Carex pumila. The sequence continues at coordinate 220,974 of JARJHM010000007.1, read as the reverse complement.
GTAACCAACAACATTGGTACTAAAGGTACCATCGATAACCTTAGTAAATATGTGGAGGCCGATGTTGAAGACAGTGACAGTGAGAATATTGATGGAGATAGTGATTTTGAGGATGATGTACCTGACATACTGGATTCTGATGAAGATAGTGATTTTGAGGATGATGTACCTGACATGCTGGATTCTGAACCCAAGCCTGTAACCATTTCGAGGCCACCTTCAAGATTTTCGCTCAAGTCTCCTGTGACAGTGGAAAAGTACGAACCTGTCGTATCATCCAAAATTTATGAAGGAGAGACACAGATGCTGAGCGAGGAAGAGAAGTCTGGATCAGAATATTTGGTTTATGAGTCTGAATCTGAGTCCATGGCTGAACCGAGTGAGGGCCAACATTTAGGGGAGAAGATTAAGGATTTGGGTGCATTGAAAGTGTCTGAATTAAGGGAGATTGCAAAATCACGCGGCCTGAAAGGTTATTCGAAACTGAAGAAAGCTGAATTGGTCGAGCAGCTGAGCCTAAGTTAATTTAAAGGTTGGATATTTGTAATATCTTTTGTGCTATTCACTTATTTCCATGACCTTCTTAGGTTGTATGCATGCAATTTTGTTATTTTTATCTTCTGTAGCTTTTGTGCTAAGTTCTTATCCTTTTGTGACTGACCAAGTTGATAATATGTTAGCAGGTCCTTTAAGAGTTTTAATGAAGTTAATGTTGATGTTATGTTCACTAGTACAGATTTGTTTTTGTAGATCTTTTTCTTTATACAGTCAGGTAGGTGTTCTCTTGATTGTTAATGCAAGGGCAAGGCCTTGTTGACTTGTTGGTAGTGCTTTGCAGCGTACAGTAACTAACTCATGAATTGAAATCTCAAATGATGTCCTGATATCTGTATCTCAACGTAAATAGAATGTATACAAATGTGGCCTTTTCCATGGCAATGGTTAAATGGTGTCTTAGTTCTTACATACTGTAATTGTAATTTGATATTAGGGTCAGTCACCTGGAGAATTTATCCCCAATATCTTGGAACCAAATAATTACCTCACATGATATCATCATCCATACCATAATACAACTCTTAAGCCTCTTCAACAAAGTTATTTTTAAGCTATCTCTGTGTCCTAGTTAAAAGATAACAGGAATTAAATCATCAGGCTGACTGAATAGAAATGGATATAGTATCGACATAGGGTCGAGTAGCCTCCATATCCTGAGTTTGGTTAGAAGTTGTAGCCTGTGTTTCTAGATCAAGGAATTTAACTACAAACATTGGGCTTTCTGGTGGCATAGGAACTGGGATGCGTCCTTCGAGCATATCAACTATTTCAGTTGTGCTTGGTCTTACCTCAGGGTTCTCTTGGATGCACCAAAGAGCCACTCGAACTAAAACCACCACTTCTTCTTCCCTCATCTCCTCATGCTCCAAGCATCGATCCACAACTTCCATTAGCTTCCCTTCCATCATTTTCTCCTTGACAATCTTTGGAAAGTATGACTTGTGTATTTGTTGACTCTCTGTATCCACCTCTGTCATGAAGTTTCTTCGACCACCAACAAGCTCCAAAAGCACCATACCATAACTGTACACATCAGATTTGGTTGAGATGCAGTCTGGAAGAAGCATCTCTGGAGGTAGATAACCAATCTGCATTCCAAACACTTTTAATGTTAAAATTACCAACCATTTTAATCATTTTTTCTTTTTTAATTAATGCTATTTTTTTTTCTCGACATGTTAAGTCTATATGATTATAATTACAAAAAAATTCTTCAAAATGGTACCAGTAAACATTACCGTGCCTCTTGCTCTGGTCATGACACTACTTTCGTCCTTCCCAATCGTTTTAGAAATGCCAAAATCGGATACTAGAGCTCTAAAGCTGCTGTCTAGAAGAATGTTTGCTGGCTTGATATCTAAATGCAGTATTCGATGATGGCACCCGTGGTGGAGATATGCAAGTGCCTTTGCCACATCACTAGCAATACGGTACCTATACATCCAGGTAAGGGACACTCTCTTCACCTCATCTTTAAAAAGCCATGCATCCAGAGAGCCGTTTTCGAAGAATGGATATACGAGGTAGCGATCACCTCCTGTTGTGAGAGAGTACCCCAGAAGCCGCACTAGACTGATATGTTGTAGACTTGCAATGATTGTGATCTCTGTTCTAAACTCTTCTCCACTTGTGTGGCCTTTGATCTGCTTCACTGCAATAACAGACCCATCGTCCAATGTCCCCTTGAACAGTGCACCAGAGCCACCTTCCCCGATTGGTGTTTGGAAATTCTTGGTTGCTGACATGAGCTCTTTGATGGTGAACCTTGTGGGTAACCCGGCCATCTCAAGAAAATTGTGTTGATCATCTTGGAGCTTTTCTTGGTGCCGAGCGTTTTGGGCATACATCCACAGACCAAGAAAAAGTGCTGAACAGGCATCAGTGCTCGTGATAAAGAAAAATGGTATCTTTGTGTAAACCCGAAACCAGATAGCCACCACTATGATAGCAGTGACAGATGTTAATGTTATCACTGCTATCACTACTATCTTCCACAATTGGTTGAAAAAGTGCTTTACATAAATTACTAAGAGTACCAAATAGATTACAAGAGATATACTACATAAAAAAAATGATTCAAATTGTTCTTGATCGATAAATTCAATGTGAATGTAAAGGACAAGGAGTGAACTGACAAACAATGCCAGTAAAATTGGAATCTTCTTATCACAAATAAATATCAGTAGGAAAAAGACCACCATGCCCACCGTGTCAATGCCGAGAATCATGTTAAATTCAAAATCGCTGTCCGGAGGACTCGGTAAAAAGCATAAAGAAAGAATTAGTCCAGCTGGGCCGACGAAGAAACCTACAATCAGCATCTTCCATCTCAGGGATGGTGCACGTCGGCAGTGAAGACAGCATATCGCCAAGCCAATGAAGGCTGCCATCCAAGCGATTATTTGGAACCATGGTGGGTACATGGGTTTGTCATCCTCATTATAATAGACTGGGGTTATACCATCAATGATGTAAAGAATAACAAGAGAGAGGACTAGAATGGCTGAGGCTATGATCTCTATTTTTGTGATGGACATGATTTGTTTCTTTGTTTTCTATTAATTAATCTTGCTTGTTGGTGGTGCCTCTATGGATATGATCTCATCACCTATTATATATATATATATGTTATGTCAGAACCGATCGAGTGGAGCTGGTGTGGTGGCTAGAGAAGACTGACAGTAAGTTCCTGTAGAGATCTTTCAATGATATAATAGTCTTGTTATAAATATTAAAGAATGAAAGAAGATGATCATTAATTAGGCCCACTTTTGCGCGATACTAACTAATGAATGAAGTGCTAATTAATACGGGGAAATAAGTTGCGCCAGACAGATGAAAAACAGGAATCGGGGCGGGGCGTACGTTCAGATGTCTAGTTGTAGCCATTCGATCTGCATCAAGATTCGTGCAGACAATTTTAAAATTTGTGTTGATTCAGTTTGTACGAATATTAATATAGATCGAACGGCTTCGATTGCACCGCATCCCACTCCATGAAAAACATGTTTGTAAAGTGCAGGCCTATGTTAACAAATTTAATGGTTGTGTCTTTTCCAATGTGCCTTACTTATTTGTCATTTTTAATTATTCCCCATGTTGGTGGAGTTCATTTTTTTCAGGGGGGGGGGGGGGGGGGGGGGGGGGGGGGCCCAATGTCCATTATTTTGGGGTGGATAGAATTTTAGAATTGGGCGAACTGACCGATCGAGTCGTTTCTCTTTTACAATCCTTTGTGATCTGACCGAGTCGGTTCCTGTTTTACAACTTTATTTAATCCCTTGGGTTCACTTATCGGTTACTTATCTGGTCAACGTTGGTGCCTCCTATTTGTTCAGTTCAGCACACGTTCCACAATGATAAAAAACAAAAAAGTGAGTCTATGGTACTATGCATATCACGGGTTGTTATCGTGCTATGGCTCTATATTTGAGTTTTTAAATTCTAATGGTCGATCTGAACCGTTCATCTTGTTCTCCATATTAATATGTGTTTGGAGATCAAATTTTATATTTTTTATATTTTTTTTAGATTTATTGAAAATCACTATTTTTGGATGGTCCATAATTTTCAAATCAAGTGATTTTCTAAATATCTAAAAAAATAGTAAAATTTTTTCAAAAAATGTAAAATTTGATCTCCAAACACATATTAATATGTAGAACAATATGAACGATTCAGATTGACCGTTAAGATTTGAAAACTTGAATATAGAGCCACAGCATGGTAACAACCCGTGATATGCATAGTACCATAGACTCACTCAAAAACAAAAGTACACGTTCCACGGACTACTTTAAAAATATATACTTTTTCTTTCAAAAAGTTAAGACAGATACCCTTTTTTATTACTTTTTACAAAATATATGAATGGTAGTTAAAATAAATTTACTTTTTTTTTGGTTGAAAACTGAAAATTGTAGACAGTTTTATAGAAAAAATTACAAAATAGCTTTTATATAAGATTAGACAATTAGTGTCTATGAAAAACACAGCTAAACAAAACAAAAAACGCATAGGAGTATGTGCATCCTATGGATGCAAATTGATCATCCTTGCTTAATTAGAGTAATAGGAGCCTATCAATAGTGTCCTTTGTATGTAGGTCACATCTGAGAAGACACTTAATCCAAATTAGACTGGAAACTGAATCAATTGGACTAAGACAGTTAGCCATCAGTTGAGCAGGCACTGAATCAAACCATACTGGGAACTAAATCAACAAGTCCAATACAGTCACCTTGAAATAGAAAAGAAGAAGAAGAAGAAGAAGAAGAAGAAGAAGAAGAAGAGGCGAAGAGACGAAAAGAGCACAAAACAACCCATAACAACATCATTACAAAAATATACATTTATGTCCTAATCGAACATTTATTCGAATATATTTATAAAGTAAATAAATGTACAACTCGTTCCACTCACTCTTCCATTGCCAAAGAGGGGAAGAAGATATCAAGAGAAGAGAAGAAAAAGTGAATCGTTGATATTAGAGAAATAAAACACTCAAAAGAATGATGCGAAAAGCGATGACCAAATCTACGAAAAGGAATAATCAAAGAATGGTTGCCAAATCCGCTAGATATCTACCTACCAAGTTAGGTAGATTTCTAACTACCAACTTGAGGGAGGCTGTTGAAACAGATGTATACACGGTCCGTATACACCTATACACGGACCATGTACCTGCACCGCCAAACCAAAGAAGGAGGGTGACAGATTATTTTCTTTATTTCTGAGTTATTTGTTTCTTGATTTTTAGAAGATTGTTTCATGATTTTCTTAAAAGATTATTTCTAAAATTGTTATTATCTTTCTCTATATATTCTTCTCTTCCTCTCATGTCATATATACATTAAAAAGAAAAGAAATAAAAAAGAGTGTGAGTGGGTGTGTGGAGGACGTAGGTACCAAATTGGTACTGAATCTCATTAAATCTTGTCTGTCTCAATACACTTTACTCATACTTGAATTCTTATAGGAAGCACTGGCTCGAACGACAATGAAAGAATGAGTAGTGGCCAGATCCACTAGGCGAAAGTACCAAAAATGATAACCAAATCCACTAGACAAACACTGACTCAAATGAAAAAGATGGATAAGAAGAAGGTATAGAGGATGGAGAAGGAGAGAGGAGATTGGGAGGGGGCCCCTGCTCGCCATGGCGTTTTTTTCCCCTAGCGAAGCACCTTAAGTGACACTGTTGATCTGATTTGCTGATACTGCAATGCAGGAAATGGAAATTTTTGAAAATGTTAATTTTGAATTATAAAAATTTAGAAAATCGAATAATGATCCACAACAAAATTGAATAATTTTGATAATTGCATAATGTTAATCATCAAATAAACATAACTAAAATTGTAGAAGAAAAGGAAAGAGAAAGTTTAAGATTTAAGAGGAGAAAATATTAAGTTTATGAAGAAATAATAATATATTTTTTTCAAAACATTATAAGAAAAATATTTTGTCTTAACTTGTTAAATATAATTTCTTTTATTTATAAAATTGTCCCATGTTACACACCTTACATGGAGATAACACTAGTCACCCTCGAGGTTCATGTGTGCTGTGTGGTCATTCCCTAGCTTTAAGCCGTTATTTTTCTCTTTGTTCATTGTTGTTCAGATTAATTGGTACGCTCATAAAAGAAAAAAAAAAGCACCAACTGCCTAAACCTTTCGGCTCTTTTTCCACTTTAATTCCTTATTCATTATCACTAACTTGACCTTGAAGTCTATATATCTCGAATCTAATTATGATAGCGCTAATTAAATTATTGGGAGCATCAAAGGAGCCGAATTGAATGACCCCCATAACGTATAATCTAATTCATCATCCCATTTCCACCAACAATTTTTTTTTTTTTTTTTTACTTTTTTTCTTTTTTTTTTTTAGGGACTTGGCAGTGGCTTCCACCAACAATTTCATTATTCAAGTATAATCTTTTAATTTTTTCTTTGAATTTTGGTAATATCTTCTAAACTAACCCCTAGTTACTTTCTAATATTTTGCATTTATGACCCCATAACATACTAACTAATATGCACATTACGAGAGAGGCGAACTCTATGGACAAAATAAGGCAAAACCTTACAAATTACCCTATAAACAAGAAGAATTTTATATAGGAAAAAAAAAAAAAACAAATTCTACAAGCATAGTTCAAAGAAAACCTTACAAAATTACCCTAAAAACTCATGGCCTAGTCAACTTGGGACCAGGCTGCTGGGGATTTCGATGGGTATGGGATCAACTTCGGTCTAATGTTCAATCTGCGTTAACATTTGTGTTGACAATTTATGTTATAAACCACCCTGTAAATTTAAACCTGATATACACATCCTAATGAAGATTGAATATGATCGATGCCTCGTGATGTCCCATTTCCCGTCAATGTTGCTTGTCTGAACAGGTCTTCAACAATCAACATCGATCCAATGGTCGATGAAATTCCCTACAGTGACATGACCGGGTAGTGAACATTTGATCGGACTGGTCTTCAACAACCAACCCAACCCGTTATGATCTTAGACATTCACAGCAAAGTGTGATCATATATAAAATGCTGCGTAGGCCAACCGAACCTTTGGACGCTGCTGACCCGCAATACCTTGTGACCTACAATCAAACCACATGATAATATAAAATCCACCTGCCACATATTTTGATTTGCACAGATTCAGTTTGCTGAAAATTTAGAATCTATTATATTCTGGTTCAAAAGTTTAAATCAGAACTATAAATTAATATATTATCCCCAACTTATTCTCATCCAAACAGTAAAATCTGAAGTAGTCTGAAGGCCCATTTCAGGTTGGGCCTTATGAAATGTGCCATCTCAGGTCCTAATGTTAGACATCAAGGATTAATTAAAAGAAGACTGTAATAGACTCATGTTGAGGATTTGGGTCTATTGAAAGTGTCTAAGTTGAGGGAGATCGCAAAATTGTGCAGCCTCAAGGGTTATTTGGAGCCGAAGAGAGCTGAACTGGTCGAGCAGCTGAGCCTAAGTTCATCTAAAGGTGGGATCGTTTTAATATCTTAAGAGCTATTCACTTATTTCCATGACTCACTTAAGTTTGTAGGCATACAACTTATTTGAATCAGATAGGTCCTCTGATAATACTCTTAGATACAAGCACTTAAGATATGGGAAGCTCCATGGGAAATTCAGACAAGAACGTTTCTCATGATTTATAGGGGTCGGACCTCTCCTACTATTTGCGTGATAGGGCCAAGTATGAAGTGATAGGGACAGGGTTTCTTAGTATGAAGTCAACTTAACCAAAATAGAATGCACAAAAATGTTGGTTTGCCCAAGGCAATGGTCAGAGGGACAGGGTTTCTTAGTTCTTGCATACTACTGTTAACTGTAATTAGACATTATGGTTATGTCCAATTAATTTCTTGGAACCAACTAATTACCTCATACAATATCATCATCCTTATCATCTTAATACAAATATAAGCTCCCTCAACAATATTATTCAATCTTATTGTGTCACAACCCTGCCACCGGGTCTGGACTTGCGACAAGAGAGACACCCTTGCATCCATTCTTTGTCCCATCAACTTACGTCGCAACAAAAATAACAAACATAAATAATATGGAGTCAGCTACAAAACTCAGTAATCGGTTATTTAAAGACGCGCTTCTTTATAATTGATTTAATTAAATAACCATTCATATAGACTGGATTAATCCATATAATTTTAAATCAAATTATGAATACATATTTAACGAGAGATAGCACCTTAGTCTGAATTATCAATAAAACAAGTCATACAATATCCGTATCATTTCATTTCACACAATCATATAATTTCACAGATTCTCAAAACACACAATCATATCATTTCACAAATCAAATTCGAACCTCAAACCCGCTATCCCATTAAATATGCATCATAATCCCAAATCCAATTCAAAATCCAATTCAACCAAGCAAATCAAAAATACAGATTATAGAGAAGTCCAGTTACCTGATAGCAATCAATTCATAAATCTAAATCGAATTGCAACGATAGTCCAGAATTTGTGTGATGTAGTCGGAATTTCAATTGGACGCATTATCAATATCATAACAGTATTTTTTTTTTATAAAAATAGTTCTAATTTTCTTTTCCTCTCTCATCCTTTCGGTTTATGTTACTTTTTATTCTCTTCTTAATTATTTCATTCAGATGGAGAGACTAAATACCGATTTTTTTTATATATATCCAAAAAATAAATAAAATTAAAAAAATAACTAACTAGCTGTTGAAATTGCAAAACTATCCAAACCGGTTAACCAGTAACCGAACTCAAATCAAATTTTCGGTCCTCCATTTCCCGGACTTGTTGAAATAGTTTGGTTAACCATTAATCGGAAATTTGATTTGAGTCCGGTTATTGGTTAATCGGATTTGTGCATTTTGTCTTTTTTTTTTTTTTGAAAACAGATTTTTTTTTAATTTTTTATATTAAAATATTAGAAATGTGGAATATATTTCTTTGAAAATAGATGAAATACAATATAATTTGATTTATTAGAAAGACTGCAACAAATAACCCGGATCAATATTTTTCAGGCCGGATTTTTCACGGTTGTAAGAAAAATTAATATATTTCTTTATGTGCTATTGGAAAAAAAATAAAAAATACTTAGATTTTGAGTTATTGATCCTGATTCAAAAGTCACTTCTAGGTAATCTAGAAAATATTGTGATCCATCTAGTACATTTAATTAATAAAAAGTTATTTCTATTTTGATAATTCTTTTTGAAAAATAATCATTAAATAAATTAAAGTTTTTATTTTTTTTTAAAAATAGATACAACTTTTTATTAATTAAATGTACTAGATGGATCACAATATTTTCTAGATTATCTAGAAGTGACTTTTGAACCGGGATCAATAACTCAGAATCTAAACATTTTTATTTTTTTCCAATAACACATAAAGAAATATATTAATTTTTCTTATAGCCACGAAAAGTCCGGCTTGAAAAATATTGATCCGGGTTATTTGTTGCAATATTTCTAATAAATCAAATTATATTGTATTCCATCTATTTTCAAAGAAATATATTCAACATTTCTAATATTTTAATACAAAAAAATTAGAAATTTCTATTTAAAAAAAATCCGGTTAGTGATTAACCGGTTAAAAAAAGAAAAAAAAAACACAACTTTCTGGTTAGTGATTAACCGGTTATATTTCTTGAGTTCGGTTATTAGATAACCGGACATTTGTTCCAAATTCGATTATTGGATAGCCGGTTTGGGTAAATTTCAAATTTCAGTTGGAATTTAGATATTTTTTAAAATTTTATTTATTTTTTGGATATAAATAAAAAAATCGGGACTAAATATATTTAAGGAATATACAAAATGAAGGTCGGTAAGAAGTGGGGGTAATTCATGCGTGGGGCCCACGTGGTAAAAAAATGCCACGTTTTTATTTTTTTTCAAGAGAATAAGAATAAGATAGAGTATTTGTGTTTTCAACATTTATATTTAATTTCATAATTATAAATAAGTAATAAAAATAAAATAAGTTGATAAAAATACGGGATGTTACATATTGCTTAGTGAATCAATAAAAAAAAATATTTTAAGCTGTCTGCAAGTTGAAAAGTCAAATCTACTAAAAGATAACAGGAATTGTATCATCGGCCTGACTGAATTGAAATGGACATATATATATATATATATATATATATATAGTACCAGCAGAGAGTGTAGCTACCTCCATAATCCATATCCTGAGCTCGGTTAGAATTACTAGACCGTGTTTCTACTTTCTACATTGTATGATCGAGGAAGTCAATTGCACCACAAACATTGGGCTTTCTGGTGGCATAGGCACCATCGTGCGTCCTTCGAGCATATATATATATATATCAACTATTTGCATTGTGCTTGGTCTTACCTCAGGGTTTTGTTGGATGCACCAAAGAGCCATGCACTCGAACGTTACTAAAACCATAACTTCTTCTTAATTCCCTTATCTCTTCATGCTCCAAGGATGGATCCACAACTTCCATTAGCTTTCCTTCCATCATTTTGTCCTTGACGATCTTAATTTGGAAATTAAGTATATATGACTTAATTGTGTACTTGTTGACTCTCTGTATCCACCTCTGTCATGAAGTTTCTTCTCCCACCAACAATTAAGCTCCAAAAGCACCATACCATAACTATACACATCAGATTTGCTTGATATATATCTAAATGCAGTATTCGATGATGGCACCCGTGGTGGAGATATGCAAGTGCCTTTGCCACATGCATCACTAGCAATACCGTACCTATACATCCAGGTAAGGCGCGCTCTCTTCACCTCACCTTTAAAAAGCCATGCATCCAGAGAGCCGTTTTCAAAGAATGGATATATGAGGTATCGATCACCTCCTTTTGTGAGAGAGTAAGAGTACCCCACAAGACACACTAGACTGATATGTTGTAGACTTGCGATGATTGTGATCTCTGTTCTAAATTCTTCTCCACTTGCATGGCCTTTTATCTGCTTCACTCCAATAACAGACCCATCCTCCAATGTCCCCTTGAACACTGCACCAGAACCACCTTCCCCAATTGGGGTTTGGAAGTTCTCAGTTGCTGTCACGAGCTCTTTGATGGTTAACCTTGTGGGTAACCCGGCCATCGCAAGAAAATTGTGTTGATCATCTTGGAGCTTTTCTTGATGATGGACGGTTTTGGCATACATCCACAGACCAAGAAAAAGTGCTGAACAAGCATCAATGCTTGTGATAATGAAAAATTGTATCTTTGTGTAGATCTGAAACCAGAGAGCCATCACTACGATAGCTGTGGCAAATATTAATGTTGCCACTGTTATCCTCCACCATTGGTTGAAAAACTACTTCACATAAATTACTAAGAGTACCAAATAGATTACAAGGGATAGAATACATAAAAAATATGATTCAAATTGTTCTAGCGGAACAAATTCAATGTGAATGTAAAGGACAAGGAGAAAACTAACAAACAATTAATATAATGCAACTAAAATTGGAATCTTCTTATTACGAACAAATATTAGTAGGAAAAAGACCACCATGCCCACCGTGTCAATGCCGAAAATCATGTTAAATTCAAAATCCCAGTCCGGAGGACTTGATAAAAAACATAAAGACATAATTACTCCTGCTGAGCCGACGAACACACCTGCAACCAGCATCTTCCATCTTAGGGTGCATGCCAGCAATGAAGATAGCATATCGCCAAGCCAATCAAGGCTACCACCCAAGTGATTATTTGGAGCAATGCTTGGTATATGGGTTTATCTTCATTAGTGTAGGCTATGAGGCCATAAATGATGTAAAGAATAACAAGAGAGAGGACTACAATGGCTGAGGCTATGATCTCTATTTTTGTGATGGACATGATTTGTTTCTTTGTTTTCTATCAATCTTGCTTGTTGGTGCCTCTATGGATATGACCTCATCACCTATATATATACATAGAGAGAGAGAGAGAGAGAGATGGACTATGGTGCATTGCAATACATGGACACTCTTGTGCATTGAACTATAAATTACGGATTCAAAGTTCAAATGACCGATCCAAATTGTTCATCTTGTTCTCCATATTAATATGTCATTGGAGACCAAATTTTACATTTTTTTGGAATTGTTTGGGTCACTTAAATATTCTGTTTGTCTCATTTAACATGGGTGTTAAGGCGCCGGCTCTATGTTATGCTATGTAAATTGCTCTTTTTCTAGGTTTATTTTAAGTTTTGTTTTGTTTTCACAAGTTACATGAGATACTAGTATCCTACTAGGATGTATGTTATCTCTTTTCCCCACAGTAAAATTGCGTTCTACCTTGCAAATGGACCTGTAATTATATTATACACTTTCCTAATCACTCAATTAATTGAATCAGTATAATCCATTAACTTTACAAGCACTGTATATCTGGTTCAGAAAACTGATATATATATATTTTTTTGAAAATGCTGACAGTGGCTGTCAGTTATAGATGCAAAAAATTAAAAACAGAAATAAAATAAAAACTACAATTACAACCACAAACAAAAGAGAGACATCAAACTGTGTGGTCAGAAAACTGATCTTCAAAAGAACCATTTGGCTTAGCATATAAATTATTTTCTATCTGCCAGATTGAATGAAAATGGACAAATTATTGGCCGACATTAGAGCGGCCTCATCCTTCCAAGCTAGGCCAAATGTACTAGACTGCGGTGGTTGAACATCCAAAAAATTCACCATAAACATAGAGCTTTCTGGCGGCACATGCACCGGTGTGTGACCTTCCAGCATCTCAACCACATCTGTTATGCTGGGTCTTAGCATTGGGTTCTCTTGAATGCACCAAAGAGCCAGTCGAGATAAAACAGTAACTTCTTCTTCCCTTATCTCTTCATTCTTCATTAAGCCCTTGTCGACTATGTCCATTAGCTCACCTTGCACCATTTTCTCTCTGACAATCTTAGGAAAATATGAGTTCCGTCTTTCTTGAGTCTCTTCATCCACCACAAATTCTAAGTTCCTTCGCCCACCGACCAACTCCAAAAGCACCATTCTGTAGCTATAGACGTCGGACTTTGTCGAAATACCATTTGGCACCAGCATCTCAGGAGGTAGGTATCCAACCTGTTTGTGGTAGAAAATATGTTGATATGGCAAGATGTTAATTTTTGTAATATATAAATTAAACAAGGAATTACTTGATATAAATTAACTCTAAAAACTGCTTTGTCGTGTAATAATCAAAGAGATCAAATTAACCATCAAGATTAAAAAATAGAAAATTAATTTATCATAATAATTACCGTTCCCCTTGCTCTGGTCATGACGCTACTTTCATCCTTCCCAATTAAGATAATTACCTGATAGCAGGGCCCTGAAATCTCCATGGAGGACAATATTTGCGGGTTTGATATCGAGATGAAATATCTGATGATGGCACTCATGGTGAAGATATGCAAGTGCCTTGGCTACATCAATTGCAATGCAGTACCTCAACACCCATGTTAAATGGCTTCTCTTTCTGTTATCCCTGAAAAGCCATGCATCAAGAGACCCATTTTTGAGAAATGGATAGATCAGGTAGTGGTCCCCTCTCGGAAACAGGCAAAACCCCAGAAGGTGCACTAAATTAACATGTTTCCGACTTGCAATGATTGTCATCTCTGTTCTAAACTCTGTTTCGCCACTCGGCTGCCATTTTATCCACTTTACCGCAATGGTAGTACCATCTGTTAGTGTCCCCTTAAACACTGCACCAGAAGCACCTTCACCTATGGGTTCTTGAAAGTTTGCAGTTGCTGTTTCAAGATCTTTGATTGTGAACCTTGCAGGTAATCCGGCCACCTCGAGGAAATCATATTGTTCGTCTTGGATTGTTTCCTGTTCTTTGTTTGCTTGCCACCATACCATTATTATTGGGGAAAACATTAGCCACAGCCACGGCACAAGGGATAAACAAGCATTGATACTAGCAATTACTATAAATGACATATCCTTGTCATACCAGTAGATGCGGAGGAGAATGCCTAACACCACAGTTAAAACAAAATTTGATGCGATGGCCACGACCTTCCACCTTTGGGCCCAGATTTGCTTAACATGAAAGGCAGAGAGGATTACATAAACTATAATTGCTACAATCAGCGTGAAAATTCTATTAAATTGATCTGAATCTTCGCGATTATTAAATAGCAGGACCACATCTGTCACAAATGCTGTGAATAGAACTGCGCTCCTCCGATCACATGAAAATTTCATCAGTAAAAAAGGCTGCATGGCCACCAAGCCGATACCATAAATTAGACGGGATACAAATTCCCATCGCCAAGGAGCTAGTGATGTAGAAATGATTAGCAAATATCATTGTTATTAAACCAAGGGAGAAAGCTACCATCAGAATCTTCCATTTCATAGTAGATATTTGGGTGGCATGGAGATAACAAACGGCAAAGTAGATGAAGGTATTAAATATACTAGTTGCTAGATAGTTTGAGATTAATTTTGCAGAGTCTACGATAAAGAGAACTGTGAGCGAGAGAACTACTATAACTGAGATTATGATCTCTGATATTTTCATGGCCATATGATCTTCTTTCCCTAAATTTTGATTATGTTTTTAGAGGTGGAATATATAGGCCTTACCTTGAAAACAGAGAAAAATACATGTTTGGGAAGCTGGAGCAAAGATGAGAGGTGAACTTGGAATGAAGATACAATAGTAACAATACCACTTGTCGGGTTAAGTTTGGGTTTTCTTTTAGTGGTTAATTAATTAGAGAAAATAGTCTATTCTATTGTGCACATCTCACTTCTGTCATCCTATCAAACACTGGATCCGCTTACAATTGAATTTAACCGAACCCGGGTTTTATTCGAGCACACTAGGTAGGCTTTCCCAGCGCCGGGTCAAACCCGATGTGCACATTGTCAAACTGATCCCCTACGCCAAATAAGATTTGCAATATCATTTCTATCTTAACCCAACAAGTCTGTGTATTATACATTACCGGTCTCAACTCCGAATTTTTCTTCCGCTGCTGACCTGCTCTCGATCAGGTTAACACTCAACAGCAACAGCAACAGCAGCTTACCAAAGTCAAATTAACAGCTAATCAGTGTCTAGGGGTGTCAACACGTACGATACGAATCGGGTGGAGATATTTTCATACCCGTACCCGTACCCGTTGTGATAACGAAAAAAAAAATCTTTATTCTTACCCGTCCTTTCGAATACGGTACGGGTTGGATAAATAAATAAATAAAGTGTTATTAACATTTCGATTTGTGCTTTCAATAAAATATTTTTCAAAAATAAAATAAAATAATAAATACAACTAATTTGTATTATGAAAATTAAATAAAATACAAAATTTTATTACATCATGTATCATCTTCAAATAAATATATATAATTTTACTTTTAAAAATTTTCTTATACGAAAACAGGTAAGATAACGAAAAAAATTTATTAGCCGTACTTGATTAGCTAACGGAAAATAAAAAAAAATCTTATCCTTATTCTTGTTTTTGTATACAATACGGGTCAGATAAAAAAGTAAAAGGGTGCCATTGACACCCGTATGACAGTATAGTGTCGGTCAAGTGGAATCCAACGACGCTTAGTCGAACTTAATTGCAAAAATATTCTTCATCAAGAAACGTTAATTAATTGCTTATATTTTTCTCAAACTCCTTGGAATAACACCCGCTAGCTGTGTGGTGTTCACATACTTTCTACAATTTAAGCCGTCGATAGGGGTGGATTTATAATTTGTGGTTAGTTGGGTAAGAAAATAATGAATCTAGTTTAAATAGCTACTTAGATATTAGATAAGTTAAAGACAATACTCTAACTTATTATTTTCAATATTCTAATTTTTATTTTCTATTGTTTTAACTTATAATTCTAATTATTAATCAGAATAAAAAAATTATTTCAATTTTAACTCTAAATTTTATCTAAATTACAAATTAGAATTTTAAAAGGTGTTAAATAAAATTTCAGAAGAGACAAAGTTGATCTGAATATACAGATCTCCATAAAATTTCAAAATTAAGAGAGCAGTTGTTTCCCACAGCTCTTACCAGATCCGCTCCTGATCGTGGATTTATAAACTGCATCCCAGTACTAATCAATTTGGTGATACTACGGTTGAGTGAAAGTATAATTATAATTATAATTTCATATTTTGATTCTAGTAGCTAGTTTTACATATGGTTATGAAAATATTAAAAAATTTCATACTTGGGCTAAAACTGAAACAAAAAATTTAAAATAAATATTAAAAAGATACGGTCCAACATAATTACCTAATTCCGATCCATTCTATTGAATTAAAAAATTGGGCCCACCAGTCGGACTCCCCTAATCCCCTTCGTCTCTTCTTTCTTTCGACAAACAAACTCCCGAATTCGGCTCCAATATATTCACCCGAATCAACTCGGATTCCACCGCACCGATTATTATTATTATTATTATTATTATTATTATTATTATTATTATTATTATTATTATTATTATTATTATTATTATTATTATTATTATTTTCTAATTATCATTATTATAATAATTACTTTTTTTTTTATCATCATCATCATCTATTCATCTATTCATCTACGTTCGGCAAGTACACTATTTAATATTTATTGACCTACCTTCCTACCACTGCACTGTAGAATCAATTACTCTATTTTCAGTCTTCAGCGACAGCTGTAATTAGTAGAGGAAGCAGGACGCACAAAATAGGTACCGTGCAAGTTCCAAGGAAATAAAAAAATTAAAAAAAAATGACAAAAGGATGATGGAGATATCTTTTACTTGGTTAGTAATATTAACGATCATGTTCAAGGGGAAATAAATATAGATTATATAGGCCCAAATTTATAAAATAACATTTTTTTGAAAAAAGTTTAAATAAAATACTCTCCTCTAAATATTTTTAATCTCTTTTCTCTTTATCCCATTTACTCCTAACTTTTCAGTCTTTTCTCGTCAAAATTTGGTTTGTGTGATCATATACTACGTGAGCAAATTGTCAGACCATATTCATATGCACATATAATTGATATATGTTCTAATTTTGTGACTACATTAAAATGCTCCTTGAATCTATTATTATTTTTATTTCTACTCACATGCATGTGATAAAATAATAATTCTCATCTACATAAGTATTTAATTAGAAAAAAAGCAAAAAAATTAAATTGGAGTGAGAATAGAATAAAAAAGAAAGGATCATGAAATCTAGTTCACACTAGGAAAAACACTTTTATATCGGTTGAAATTGTGTTCCACCATCGGATTTCGAACTGTTACTTATCGCTTTAATAGAAAATGTACATATGTTATCGGCTCAAATCAGATGGCGTTAATCAATATACCATCGGTAGCGCATGTTCAGCCATCAAATTTGACGAATCCAATGCCATCGCTTTCGTTTTGCCACCGACGACAAATGTGATTAACACTGTCTATTTGAATTTCAATAGTTGTTTGCAATAGTGTCTTGGCATTGGCAGATCTTAGTTTTCTAACGAGTCCTTAAATTTCTGAGCCGATTGTGATGTATATCTAGTTATTATTATTTTTTATTAATATACTACTACAAAAAATATTTTTTCCATCGCTCCTTTACCATTAAATGTGCTTCCGCATAGATGGTGTACGTCATGAGTGGCAGAGCTGTAATTACTTTGAACTTTTTATTGTCTATTTTGGGTACAAAACTGATGGTGTTGATGGACCCCCTCCTTTGCCATTGATTAAATTTCACAAATAGTTAGTATTGAGCGACTCTTCAACATCGGTTCGACTAATCGGCCAATGGCATTGAGGTGGTTACTTTTACCATCCGTTAAGTACATGATCCATTGGTGATAGTACAAAGTAATAACAACTCGTTACCATATTGAACCAATGACATATTCACAAGGGCAACGCTTTGTAAATAATTAGAACCACGGGTTTAGTATACACTATTTGCTCAATATGTTAAACCAATGGTGATGCTGTTATATTTTATATATTTCAATAAATCCTAGGTCGACCGATTCATCTCTCCAAAGCCTTCCAGTATATCTCCAAATTAAGTATTCTGCTATATTTCTCGCTGTGAATTTTAACTTTCCAAATCGACAGACAAAGATCAGCACTTCCTCTCTCGCAGTCATTAATTTGTGGTTTAGTTAATTAATGTTATTTTTTTGTTTTGTAGAGGTGAAATGAGTAGCTAAAGTAGTCATTACCCATCAGAACCTTATAATAATTGCAATAGATGTCGTAAGCCAACTGTTGTGAGACTTTCAAATACCAAAAATAATCCGAGGAAATTTTATACATGTCCAGCATGCAATCAACTATTATGGCTAAAGAAATTCCTAACAAAATTAGGTTTCGAACCACAATCTGAAATGAAGCTACTATGTGATAATAAAGCTACCATAGACATAGCTCATAATCTAGTGCAACATAATAGAACAATACATCAAGAAGTTGATAGGCACTATATCAAGGAAAAATTAGATGCTAAAATTATATCAATACCCTTTGTACAATCAAACCAGCAACTTGCTGACGTATTAACAAAACCTGTGTCACAAAATATTCAATGACTCAATTGAAAGGCTAGGCTTGACAGACATTTACACACCAACTTGAGGAGGAGTATTGAATGGACAAGCTGGCACACATTCGTAGAAGGCTGGCATGCATTTGGCAAGTATCTGGGACAAATTGAGTACCAACAGAGAAGGCAAGGAGAAAAAATAGAAGACAACCAATATCAATTAGAATTGATTCAAATTCGAATATTAGAAACTGTATTAATCTAAATACATAATTGTAATGAATTATAATATTTGCTTTCTAAATATAGATGCGTAGAGAATAATAAAAGGAAAAGAATGATGTATGAATGAAGTAAGTGAGAAAAACTCTGTAAAATATTCTGATTAAATAAAAATCTGGATGGGAGGGTGTTTTTTGAGAGTCTTTGTTATACTGGTATTTCGTAACAGCACGAGTCCAATCTCTCTACGTAGAGATGCAGGTTATTCAACTCTCTAATAGCATCTAAATTAAATATGCTGCGCTTTACGGGGCCTTTTAATAAAAAAGAAAACAGAGACTAAAGGACAAGTATATATCTCGTAGGTACGTTCCATCTGCGATACAAGTATTAATACGTTTAGTTATTCTTAAAAAAATCTGTAGGAATCTTTTCAAAATACACATTAATTAGAAAAAAAGAATACACATTAATCAAATCAAATTAAAGGAAAACGTAATTATACATATAAATACACATTAATTACGTATACAAGCAACCATCACTACAAGAAAATACGCCTTTACCGGTGTTAACCCAGCTGGCGCTAATAGAAAACGCCAGTATAGCATGCGAAATTTTAATCGTTCAATATCAAATGCCGACTTAAGTTTGGGTTAAAAAAAAATCCGTGATCGATCTGCTCCAGATCGAGTGCCAGACCCCAAACACTCTGCGCCTAGGGCTTTCCTCTCTGCTCTCCTCTTCGCCTCGCCGCATCTTTTCTCCGCTCACCTTAGTATTCTCTGCCTCTCCTCTTCCACCTTAATACTGCCTCCTTTTTCTCTCAATCCGCGACGACGGTGCGACTTCAGTTGGTGACCTCGCCGTTCCCTCTTCTCCACTTCGCCGGTACACACTCTCTCTCTCTCTCTCTCTGGAACTTTGTCACTCAAGGCAACCTTACTACTGCATTTTTTTCTCTAGATCCATGACGGCGGCACGGCTTGGGCTGGTGACCTCGCCGTTCCCTCTTCTCCACTCTACCGGTACTCTCTCTCTCTCTCTTTCTCTGGAACTCCGTCACCCAAGGCAAGTCTCCTCTCTCTCTCTGGTACATAGTGCAGCTTGATTTTAATTGGGAATTTTGCAATTTGCAAGATTTTTGAACAAATTAAGGGAAATTTCAAAAACTGTAGAACAATAAAGTAATGGTGAAATTCAAGGAAAAAAATTGAAAAATTAATTTTACACGAAACTCGTGTTTCTTTGACGGAATCCCTTTAGATCTCATATAACCCTTGCTTTGGAAAGATGAAGCACCGCAAGAGATTATCAGTACCTTTCTCGAAGAAGAAATTAAATGGAATTTGTATTTTATTCATTGATTTTCCTTGTGTGCAATTACACTGTAAACATTGATATTTTCAGTTGCTTAGAAATACTTGAATTGTTGATGAAATGCTTGCTTGTTGAATAAGCTTGATTTGTTTGATATTCCTCTAGTGATTTCTGATTTGAACTTGGGTATTTGGTTGGTCAATCGAATTATCAGGTACTTCTCTTTACATTTCCTCTCAAATTATCATCATCTTTTGTTTTCTATTAGTTTTTATTTCTCCAAATCGTGATTGGGTGATCCAGATCTTAGTGGAACTTGTCCTTCCATCGGTACTTCTCTCTTTCTCTCTTCCAGATCTTAGTGACAGCTTAGTTGGCACTACTCTTGGTTCACCGGAAGATATTTTCATTTGAGCCAAGTGTTCAAAATCTGAAAATCAAAGCATTAGAGAATTCAGCCAGTACCAGTACTTTCATCAAATGGAGTTGCTGGTACTGGCTCAATGGAGAAGAGCTAGTGGCACGTTTTGTGGGAAAAGAAGCTGCAATACTATTTGACATGAGCTATGTCACAAACTTGGCACTAATTTCATGCCTTATTGGAAATGTTTCTACTTAATACTTGATTTGCCACCGTGTATTTTAGCTATTGATTATTGACTGGTAGTTCTATTTAATTTTTTTTTTCAATGATTTAGGGTGGGCTCATAATTAGTGAATCATTGAACCATAATTTCATTGTCAATGGTGCCAGAGGATCTGGTGCCACAGGGTTTTTCAGCATAATATTAAGACTTTATTGTTACTTTTTGCATAAATTGATAGTTACTGAAAAGTAGTGAAAATGATGGATAGTCAATTTTGGCATAGTGACCTGTATTGCTGCATTTACCATTGAAAAAATCAGAACAACAGAGAAACAATCTGCTAAGTTCTGTTAAGCCTTAATTGAACTTGATATTACATCTATCAATTGTCAATAAAAAAATATATGCTAGAAACAAGAAATAGGGCTTTGAGAAAGTCACTTTGCTATTGACCTGCCTTTAAATATTGTAGTCTGGAAGGTTTTATCAGAATTGCAAGTTATAAAATAAACAAAGAAAACATTTTTTACATTGGCATTTTTCTTTTGTAAAATTGTTTAGCACCTTAACATTGGAGGAGGTGTTGAGAGAACAAATAGCAGAGGGGCAGCCACGGACCCACTAACCATGGAAGAAAATAATAGTAATTGTGGAGGGCATCTAGGCATCTACAGCATGGAAGGTGAACTGTGCAAACTCCCAGAAATCATTGCTGTTTGCAAGAAATATAAGGTTCTTTCCCATTCTCCTTTGTTCTTTGACTGTTCCTATCTCCATTGGACTAATTTATTTTTGTTTTTTGGAATAGGCATATATACATACTTGGATGAGGCACACAGCATTGGTGCAGTGGGTCAATTAGGAAGGGGAGTATGCGAACTACTGGGTTGTACTGAAATAAGCCTCTATAGTTGTTCTTCCCAATTAATCAATAAAGTGTCACTTACAATTGGGGTAAATTTTGTATTGATAAATTATTGCAGCACCGCTTGCATATGTAGATGGTAGGATATTCTTTTCTTTAATTTTGGAAATATAAATTTTTGTTATTCTATATCTCAAAAGGAAAAATAATTAATCAAACCCAAAATTTAACATGCACTCATCTCTTATTGCAAGTTATCAGCAAAAGTTGGAGATCTTATTGGAGTCAAATATTTCCTGACTGAACCTCCTAAGCAATTGAATCAAACCACAACAAACTTGAGTAAATAAATTTAATTATGTTGGTTTTACTTTATTTTTATTTTCAACAAGTGCTTAATGTAACTAAGTGATGTACTGCATTGATATGTGAAATGAAAGCCAAAGGGCATTTGTTGGCCAAAAAACAAAATTTTTATTTTTTATTTTTTTGATACCTTTGGCGGCGTTTTTGACACGCCAGTAAATGTGGTTCCAAACGCCAGGAAAAACTGTAAACGTCAGGAATTCCTATATTCGGACGATGCTCTGAAACGCCGGGAAAACATAACCAAAGCGCCGGGAAAAACTGTAAATGCCGAGAATTCCTATATTCGGACAGCACTCAAAAAACGCTGGGAAAACATAGACAAAGCGCCGGGAAAGGCCTTTCCCGACACTTGTATTTCCGGCATTTAGAGAAGCGCCGGGAAAGGTTAATGGTGGCGTTTTTATACCCTTTTAGTGGCGTTTGTAAGCGCCGGTAAATGCATGTTTTCTTGTAGTGCATGTGCTCCTATGGCCCTGACTTGCTTGGGTACAAAAAGAAAAATGAGATCATATTATGATTTTTTTTTCTCATTACCCCACAAAGACATTGTGTTCTACCCAGCCGGCCGTGCACCTGTAATTATATTATTGTATTTCCTAATAGCTCATTTAATTGAATCAATAAACACCAATAATTATACCAGCAATAGTAGTTCTAGTTCAGAAACCTGATTTTGAAAACAACCATTTGGATTAGCATTTTTTATCTGCCAGATTGAATGGAAATGGACAAATTATTGGCCGACATTAGAGCGGCCTCGTGATTCACATGAGCTCGGGCAAAGCTACCAGACAGCAAATCCACATCCATAAAATTCAGTACAAACATTGAGCTTTCAGGAGGCACATCCACCGGCTTGCGACGTTCTAGCATCTTAACCACCTCTATCATGTTGGGTCTAAGCATCAGGTTTTCTTGAATGCACCAAAGAGCCAGTCGAGTTAAGATTGCAACTTCTTCTTCTCTTATGTCTTCATTCTTGCTCAAGGCCTCATCGACTACCTCCATCAGCTCACCTTGCATCATTTTCTCTTGTACGATCTTAGGGAAATATGAGCCCCGTCTTTGTTGAGTCTCTCCATCCACCAATATCATCAAGTTCCTTCGTCCACCAACCAGCTCCAAAACCACCATTCCGTAGCTATATACGTCAGACTTGGTCGAGATAGCATTTGGCATCATCATCTCAGGAGGTAGGTAACCAACCTGTTGGTGATACAAAATATGTTGCTTTGGTAAGATGTTTTAATTTGTAATATACAAAGTGAACTAGGATAACTTTATATAATTAATTAGCTTTTTGGCATGTAACCAATGAGATATTAAGTATTAACAATAATTGAAGAATACATTTTGAAACATCAAAATTGAACAATGGATTATTTATCAATATTAATTACCGTTCCCCTTGCTCGGGTCATGACACTACTCTCATCCTTCCCAATTAATTTTGAGATACCAAAATCTGATAGCAAGGCGCTGAAGTCTCCATTGAGAAGAATATTTGCGGGTTTGACATCGAGATGCAAGATCTGCTGATGGCATTCATGGTGCAGATATGCAAGTGCCTTGGCTACATCAATTGCAATGCGATACCTTAATGTCCACGTTAAATGGCTTCTCTTTCCATCATTCGTGAAAAGCCATGCATCAAGAGACCCATTTTCGAGGAACGGATAGATTAGGTAGTAGTCTCCTCTTGGAGAGAGGCAAAATCCCAGAAGGTGTACTAAATTGACATGTTGCCGGCTTGCGATAATTGCCATCTCTGTTCGAAACTCTGTTTCACCACTCGGCCTCCATTTGATCCTCTTTACCGCAATGGTAGAACCATCTGCTAGTGTCCCCTTAAATACTGCACCAGAAGCACCTTCACCTATGGGTGCTTGGAAGCATGAAGTTGCTGTTTCAAGCTCTTTGATTGTGAACCTTGCGGGTAATCCGGCCATCTCGAGGAAATCGTATTGCTCGTCTTGGATTGTTTCCTGCTCCATGTAGGCTTGCCACCATGCCTTTATTTTTGGGGCAAACATCAGCCACAGCCACGGCAGAAGGGATAAACAAGCATTTATGCTTGCAATTATTACAAATAATATTTCCTTGTTGTTCCAGTACAAACGAAGGAGAAAACCTATCCCCAAGACTGCAGCAAAAATTGATGCACTGACCGCAACCTTCCACCTTCGGTTTGAGATTTGCATTACATGAAAAGCAGAGAGTATTACATACAATATAATTGATATAATCACCGTGAAAATTCTATTAAAATTTTCTAAATCTTGACGATTAATGAACAGTAGAACCATGTCCGTTACAAATGCTGTGAATAGAATTATGCTCCTCCGATCATGTGAAAATTTCATCAGCAAAAAAGGCTGCATGGCCACCAAGTTGATACCATAGATTAGATGGGATACAAATTCCCATCGCCATGGAGTGATGTAGAAATGATTAGCATATATCACTGTGATTAAAGCCAGGGATAAAGCTACCATCAAAATCTTCCATTTCGTAGTAGATGTTTGGTTGGTTAGGAGATAACAAACGGCAAAGTAGATCACGGTATTAAATATACTAGTTCCTAGATAGTTTGGGATTAATTTTGCAACGGCTAGGATGAAGAGAACGGTGAGTGAGAGAATTACTATGGCCGTGGTTATGATCTCTACTTTTTTCATGGCCATATGGATTTTGTTTTTTCTTCCCCCCTTGAGTTTTGATGTATTTTTTCAGAGGTGGAATGTTATTTTCTTGAAACAGAGCTGAGAGGCACGACTAACACCGACTTATCGGGTAGGGTTTGAATTTTCTCTAAATGGTTAATTAGAAAAATTAATACCCGCTTTCATTTTCATATATAGTAACTAACCCAAACCCGAGAAATTTGTGATATTTTCATAAATATAAAAATTCTGATACCATATTTTGTATAAAAGCGTCACCTCCGAAATTTCTTCCCATGGAGTCATGGACCCATGGTTCAAAAGAATCATATCCCAGTCAAAGTAAAACCACAATAGAACTATAGAAGTGTGTTTGGAATAGAACTCATTCGATCCAATCCAAATATCCAATGATCGATGCTCACTTGAACTCGCAAAAATGAAAGAAAAATCAAGAAACATTCCATTCCTTACATTTTTTCTCTGCTTGGAATAAGACCCGCTTGGCGCTTGCTTGATATATATTTGTATTTATTGACTTTTCAAGCATTGCATAATTAGCCTTCCCAGACAGCTGTCGGCAAAGGAAGAGCATGAGCTGGCGAGGCAGGGGCCATACGCACACACAGTAGCCGAAATTTTTATTAATAGGAAAAATAATAATTAAATATCGATTGAACAAAGCTTTTGAATATTTTTCAAAAATAGAGAAAACGGGATGGGGTATCACGGGCAATGGCCGTTCTGGCGCATCACGGGCATAATTAGTGCCTGACTAACCTCCCCAAACTCAATAATTGATATAATAACTGATGAACCGGGAAAAAAACCCAAAAAAATCGGTCTGTTATGGGTTAAACCGGACGATGTCCGTAATGGCCCATAACAGACATGGGTTAAATCAGCGAAAAAAGAAAAAAAACAAAGCCTGTGCCCGTGATGGGGTGTACCGGACGTTGTCCGTGATGGCCCATAACGGACAGGTGCCTGTGATGCCTTATAACGGCCTTGTCCGTTCCGCCATTTCCCATTACGTCCAGCCATACTATAAATTAAATTCAAAACGTCCAGCCAGATACACACCAACTAATCTATTCCAAATATTACGCTATCTCCTCTGAAAAAAAAGAAGAAATCCTCTCTTAGGTAATTTTTTAATTATGAGATAGTAATTAATTTATTGTAAAAAGTGTTGTGGAGTTTTGCATCGTGAAATACACATTAGATATTTGTTCCCTCCGTTCCACCGTTTTTTTTTTTTTTTTACTTCTGGGCGTGGTCGGCAGAGACAGAGAGGGAAAGAAACAGCGAGAGAGCGAGAGAGAACGCGAGAGAGAAGCGTTTGGGAGGGGATTTATGTTTTTCCCTTGTCCGTGATGGCCCATCACGGGCACCTTTTTTTTTTTTTTTTTTTTCCGTCCGTTATTGCGCATCACGGATACCTTCTCCTCCGTCCGATTTAATTTTTCGCTGATTCCATGTCCGTTATGGGCCATCACGGACACCTTTTTCCTCCGTCCGATTTAATTTTTCGCTGATTTAACCCATGTCCGTTATGGGCCATCACGGACATCGTCCGGTTTAACCCATAACGGACCGATTTTTTTGGGTTTTTTTCCCAGTTCATCAGTTATTATATCAATTATTGAGTTTGGGGAGGTTAATCAGGCACTAATTATGTCCGTGATGCGCCAGAACGGCCATTGTCCGTGATGCCCCATCCCGTCTTCCCTATTTCTAAAAAATATTCAAAAGCTTTGTTCAATCTCGATATTTAATTATTATTTTTCCTATTAATAAAAATTTCGGCACACAGTAGTTGCAGTGAAAGTTCCAACTTCCAAGGGATGGAATAATGACAATTTATATATTGAGATGCGGACAGCGGACAGCGGACACCTTTTAATTGCGTACACTCTTATCTTATCTTATCTTATCTTGCTCTCTTGCTGGGTAAATTTATTTAAGAGAATCAAAACCACATGACTCATACACACATCTCTTGATTAATTAATTGCATGGATGTCACATCATTCAAAACATAACTATTAGCAACACAATGTAGATATTTTATTTTCTTCTTAAGATGTTCATGAATAACTTTTGTTACACAAGAAATGAACATTTTATTAACTTAATTTATAAGTTAGTTTATATAGACAATTTTTATTATTTCTTTATCCGTTTGATTGTGTAGCAAATAAACTCAAAACTTTTAAAATTTTACATGCACATGCATCAATCATGAAGCAAATGGATTTCAACGGTTTAGATTTGGCATTTGAAATCGATCTGATAAACTTTTGGAATTATGCTCATCAAACTCTCTTGGTAAGCAAATCACACCATATATATATATATATATATATATATATATATATATATAGATAGATAGATAGATAGATAGATAGATAGATAGAGGTTGGCTAAGATCAAAGTGGTAGGTCCTAAGCATTGGTGCTACCAATTTTTTTTTTTTAATTTTCAAAGTTCAAAACGTTGATCTGAACCGTTCAAGTTGATTTCTATATTAAAATGTGCTTAGAGACCAAATTTTACATTTTTTTGAATTTTTTACTATTTATTAAGCCACTTTGAAAATCACTGATACAAAATGTGCTTGGAGATTAAATTTTACATTTTTTGAAAAAAAATTTACTAGTTTTATAGAATTTTTCAAAATCAGTGTTTTATTTATTTATTTTTATTTAATGAAAAACACTGATTTTGAAAAATTCTATAAAACTAGTAGATTTTTTTTCAAAAAATGTAAAATTTAATCTCCAAGTACATTTCAATATAAAGAACATGTTGAGAAGTTCAGATTGACTATTTGAACTTTGAAGTTAGAGATATAAGTGTAAATTAAAACACCTACTTTAATTTGCAAAACATGGTAGCCTTACTATATATATATATAGAGAGAGAGAGAGAGAGAGAGGAGGGGAGGGGTTGGCTAATATCAAATCGATTGTTTCTGAAGTTCTGTACAACTAAGTCGTTTTTTAATTTTCAAAGTTCAAAAAATCAATCCAAGCCATTAGATGTGATATCTATATTAAAATGTTCTTGGAAACCAAATTTCATATTTTTTTTGAAATTTTTTTTTTACTATTTAGTAAGCCACGTTGAAAATCCCTAATCAAATGGTCCAATCTAATTTTGTTGTTTTATTTCAGCCCAGCAGCAGCTTACCCATCAGTGATTACATCATATCTGGCTTAACCTCTTCTGATTTAATAGGCTCCCCACAAGTTGCTCTCTCCTCTCTCCATTCAACTCTGTGAGACTTTAATTTGGTCTGTTTTCATACTGGCAAGAACTATATTACCACTTACCAGTTCATACAAATCAAATGTGATGAGCTATATAACAATTATTATAAGTGCTCTATTAGATTTTAATCTGTTGTTAAATCTAATAGAACACTTACTATTGGAAAGATTTTTTTTTAATTTATGCAGAGATTGAACAAAGTGTAAAATATCAGAAATGTACGTATTTTCAATCTAAAGTATTATTGGCATTTCCCCACCCAAAATCAGATTGTTCTTGATAATTGATATTGATCAGTATAACATAATCAGGTGATCTATGGTTTCTGGTAAACCACAAAGTTGACATCCTGTACTCTCTTGCCAACCTTTGTATTTTACTAGCGTTTGGTATAGGTAAATTTTAATTTGTGGGTTTGTATTGTATGCGAAATAAATATGATCAGCATTTAGCTATTCTTGAATGAATCTATTGGACATTTTTTGGTGAAATTTACAGTCAATCAAAATCAAACTAAACGAAAATGTAATTATATAACAAGCAATCATGTGACTTGCATGAAAAAAGAAATTAAATATAAAAACATTAGATCCTAGTATTCCCAAAAATAAATTAAATTGCGTTCTACCCAGCAGATGGACCTGTAATTATATTTTACACTTAATTTCCTAATCAGTACTCAATTAATTGAATCAGTAGAATCCATTAACTTGACAAGCAATAGTAGATATGGTAAAGAAAACTGATCTTCAAAAGAACCATTTGGCTTAGCATATAAATTATTTTCTATCTGCCAGATTGAATGGAAATGGACAAATTATTGGCCGACATTAGAGCTGCCTCATCCTTCCGAGCTTGGCCAAATGTACTAGACTGTGGTGGTTGCACTTGCACATCTAAAAAGTTCACCATAAACATCGAGCTTTCCGGGGGCACGTGCACCGGCATGCGACCTTCCAGCATCTCAACAACCTCTGTCATGCTGGGTCTTAGCATTGGGTTCTCTTGAATGCACCAAAGAGCCAGTCGAGATAAAAGAGTAACTTCTTCTTCCCTTATCTCTTCATTCTTGATCAAGTCCTTGTCGACTACCTCCATTAGCTCACCTTGCACCATTTTCTCTCTGACAATCTTAGGAAAATACGAGTTCCGTCTTTCTTGAGTCTCTTCATCCACCACAAACACCAAGTTCCTTCGCCCACCGATCAGCTCCAAAAGCACCATTCCGTAGCTATAGACATCAGACTTGGTCGAGATAGCATTTGGCACTAGCATCTCAGGAGCTAGGTAGCCAACCTGTGTGGTACAAAATATGTTGATATGTAAGATGTTAATTTTTGTAATATACTAAGAAAACTTGGATAACACCATATAAATCAGCTTTAATAAAAAAATAAGCTTGAAAAAGATGGAACAATGGAGAAGTTATCGGTAATAATTACCGTTCCCCTTGCTCTGGTCATGACACTACTCTCATCCTTCCCAATCAATTTAGAGATGCCAAAATCAGATAGCAGGGCCCGGAATTCTCCATCAAGGAGAATATTTGCGGGTTTGACATCGAGATGCAAGATCCTCTGATGGCATTCATGGTGGAGATAAGCAAGTGCCTTGGCTACATCAATTGCAATCACATACCTTAATGCCCATGTTAAATGGCTTCTCTTTTGGTTATCCTTGAAAAGCCATGCATCAAGAGACCCGTTTGCGAGGAATGGATAGATCAGGTAGTGGTCCCCTCTTGGAGAGAGACAAAACCCAAGAAGGCGCACTAAATTGACATGTTGCCGGCTTGCAATAATTGTCATCTCTGTTCTAAACTCTGTTTCACCACTCGGCTGCCATTTTATCTGCTTTACCGCAATGGTAGTACCATCTGTTAGTGTCCCCTTGAACACTGCACCAGAAGCACCTTCACCTATGGATTCTTGAAAGTTCGCTGTTGCCGTTTCAAGATCTTTGATTGTGAACCTTGCAGGTAATCCGGCCATCTCGAGGAAATCATATTGTTCGTCTTGGATTGTGTCCGGCTCTTTGTATGCTTTCCACCTTGCCTTTATATTTGGGGCACACATTAGCCACAGCCACGGCACAAGGGATAAACAAGCATTGATGCTTGCAATTAATACAAATAACATATCCTTGTCATACCAGTACATGCGGATGAGAATACCTAACACCACAGCTGCAAAAAAAATTAATGTGATGGCCGCGACCTTCCCCCTTCGGTCCCAGATTTGCTTAACATGAAAAGCAGAGAGGATTGCATAAACTATAATTGCTACAATCAACGTGAAAATTTTAGTAAACTGATCCGAATTTTCACGATTATTGAATAGCAGATTCACATCCGTTATGAATGCTGTGAATAGAATTATGCTCCTCTGATCATGTGAAAATTTGATCAGGAAAAAAGGCTGCACGGCCACCAAGTCAATACCATAAATTAGATTAGTAACGAATTGCCATCGCCAGGGAGTGATGTAGAAATGATTAGCAAATATGAGCGTTATTAAACCAAGGGAGAAAGTTACCATCACAATCCTCCATTTCATAGTAGATATTTGGGTGGCATGGAGATAACAAACGGCAAAGTAGATGAAGGTATTAAATATACTCGTTGCTAGATTGTTTAAGAATAAATTGGCAGAGTCTACGATAAAGAGAACTACGAGGGAGAGAACTACTATAACTGAGATTATGATCTCTGATATTTTCATGGCCATATGATCTTTTTTCCCTCAATTTAATTTGATTATTATTTTTTCAGGGTTGGAACTGTGAGGGAGAAAAATGCTTGTTTGGAATTTGGGAAGCTAGAGAAAGGATGAGAGGGGAACTTAATTGGAACGAAGAGACCATAAGTCCATAACACACTTGTCGGGTAGAGTTTAATTTGGATCTTCTCTAGTCTAAATGGTCAATTAGAAAAATACTACCCGCGTTATTACATCTTTCTCAGCAGGACGGGTGTTAATGAGTAAATAAAATGAGGTAGATCACATTTAATGGTTTATTTTAAATGTTAAATTTTAAATTATTAAAATTTTTAAAAATAAAAGTATAATAAAAGCACAAAAAAATAAAAGCATTTGAACTCTCCTCTTATTATTATTATTATTATTATTATTATTATTGTTATTATTGTTATTATTGTTATTATTATTTTCTTCTTCTCATCATCATCATAATCATTTAGTTTGATAAGTACACTGCGAGAATTCATCATTTATATTAGGATTATTTATTGACCTTTCCAGCACTGTAGAATCAATTGCTCTGTTTGTAGTTTTTTTTTTTTAAAAAAAAAGAAAAAAAAAAGAAAAAAAAAAGGCTTTTCAGGCCCATTTCTCTATCAGTAGTTGTCACGGACAGCTGTCAGCAGAGGAAGAGCATGAGCTGGCGAGGCGGGGCTCCATTGATCAGGACGCACACAATAGGTACCGTGCAAGTTTTAAGGGTATATGCGGTTACAAAAACAAAAATGACTAGAATATTTATTTTATCATTTCTCTTATTAGAACATCTACATTTTTAAAATTTTTGGAGTTTTTAATTTAATGTGACAATTTCTAAATCAATTTTAGGATGCAGATGAGTTTCTTATTTAGCAACTTTACTCCAAAATTTCTTAATAAGAAACTGTTTATAAACTCTGACGTGGCTAAATAATTAGCTGAAATTCTTTCCTCTTGTAATTTATTTGTTGATGTGGCAATTAAGAAACTCTAATTTTAGTTTCAGGGATATAGGAGTTTAGAAACTTTCAGAGACAATTTCTAAAAATTAGTTAACAGTTATTTAGAAACTCCAAGAGTTTCACGGATATAGATGTTGTTAGGATAGTTAAATCTATTTTTTTTCTTTGTTCTCGGTCACCTTCCGAATTAATCATTGCATCTAAGTTGATTAAGTGAGAAAATAAAAAATTACTATTTTTTAAATTGAAAATATTATTTTTGAGCGTCTCGATAATCATCGATAAAATTATCTGTGAAAATATTATTATAAAAGTTAGAATAAAGCTAATATACACTTAAGTGTACCAATGAACCCATACACTTAATTCTAGAACCGTACGATTCGCTTTGAGATTCGTGTATCACGACTTTTAAAGAAACTACACGACTTTTAAAGAATCTACATAAATCTCAAAGCTAATCGTACGGTTCTAGAGTTAAGTATATGGATTCATTGGTACACTTAAGTGTATATTAGCTTTACTCATAAAAGTTATTTTAACTTTCACAAATAGTGATAAGTTCTTGTAGTGATGTATCAGCAACCGACGATTATAGCCTATTATTTTTCTAGAAAAAAAAAATTACAGACTTCTAACAACCAAACTAATATTATAACAAACTAATACCAATCTAACTATTTTTTAAGTCTCCTAATTTAACTTGTTTGCTCTTGTTGTGATCTCTATTAGTAATACCTCTCACACCCTATGGCCACGGATTGTGATAGGGCCCCGTCGTAAGCATACAACTCTGTGTATGCTTACAAAGTGTTTAAAATAAATTCATCAATTCACAATAAAATAACATAAAAACGAGTTCATATATAAATCTGAGTACACAAAACTGGTAAAAGTATAACACATCACAGATATCTCATATGGATACTGACCATCAGGTATGACATAGAGACCTTATACAACAAAAATAAGTATATACATCTCTAGCCAACTAACAAAATAACTACTGAGGTAATGGTGATATATACCGGAGGCCTACTAATTGCGTGCCTCCTCAGACTCAAAGCCCAAATAATTGACATCCGAATTCTGTGCACTTATTGATGACCTAGTGCACTTGTTAAGACCCAAAAAGCCTCCTGTTTAAACTAAACTCAGTGCTAATCTTAATGCCCAAATGTCAAGAATCTAAACCTTTGCACACTGATTGAAGGCCCATTACACATATTGATGCATCAGATCCAGATCTCAAAGGCCCAACACCAATCTTGAGGCCCAGAAACTATTAAACATATCTATCTTTACATATAAGTCCTTCTATTTATTAAAATTAACATATAAGACCTTAGGAATTTGCAAACAAGTTCCTGGCCATATAAAATCCTTCTAAACAAGCCCTTGGAAGCCCATTTTTCACTCCAGACCCTGTAAAAAGCCTAAATTACAGCCTTAGGTTCCTGAAAATTCACAAACAGGTCCTTGAAAGTATAAAAACTTTACAGACAAGTCCTTTCTAGTCCTTTTTGGTCATAACCTTTTCATTTCAAGTCCAAATGGACTCAAATCAGTTCCAAATGAACCCAAATTTAATTCTCTACAATTCTAAGTAGTAATTGAACATGTCCAAGCTTCATCCATAATCTGAAATGACCAAAATGCCCTTCTTATAATCAAAGTGTCATAATTTCTTAATAAAATTATAAAAATCCTAAACAACATTATATATCTTATATCATAATCAAAATGACAATATGTACAAAGTTTCATAATGTTACACGAGACCTGTAACGCCATGTAATTTGAGGTACGATCAAAATGAATATTTTATTTTGTAAATATAATCGACTAGAAAACGGCAACAAAAATAATTAAACATAAACAGTCCAATAGAGTTCCGATGTATATCGATCAGTGTTTAAAAAGCATATAATTATAAATATTATTCCTATTAATCCCCTTCTAATTTAAACCATAAACCTTCCTTTTAATTTTTGCCGTTTCTATTTTACCTCAAAACCGCTCCCATCTTTTAATGGGATAGTAATCCCTCTAAATTACTCAAATTGAAATGATAACTTCTAAATATAACCACCTGGAATTAGCATAACTGCCTCAATTAGCGACTCTCCATAGGATATGTGACTCTTTACAGACGATATAATCTCTTTGTCTCTAGCTTTCTCCGCTTCCTTCACAGAAAACTAAGAAAAATGTTAAACCAGATAATTATTTACTCAAGAAAGGAGAGGTAGCACAATTGACTGGAAAAATATCCTAGAGTACCCAAAGGTCGAGAGTTCGATTTCCCCCCACAAAAATTAAAGATGGTTATATAATTTCTGAAAATTAAAGATTTCTTCTATTTTATTTTCTGATTTAATTTTTGGATTATATTTAGTTATTTTAGATTATATTTCGTTATTTGTTAAAAAATCCTGAGAATTAAATATTTTCTGAAAATTGTGTATTTGATAAGATTCCTTAGGTTTATTAATTTGATAAAATCTCTAAATCTAATCAGTAATGGTGTCGATTGTCAGAAATTATGAAATTTCATAAATCATTTTGTTAAGCGATAATCAAAACATTTCTTAATGTTTCTTAGACTTGGAGTTATTGTAATTAATTTGATTTATAAGGTTAGTTCGATAAAACATATTATTAACCGATTAATACTCGTACTATTGAGTAACTTCAATTGCTTCAGTTTTCAATTAGTTTATTAAATAGTAAATTTTTACTGAACACTCTTATAGTTTTCCTCACCGATGATCCTAAAATTATTTTTATTATAAAGAAGTCTAATTCTTTACATTTATCAATGATTCAATTATATTTTCCTTGGAAAAATAATTTACAAATATAATTATCTTACTATAGAGTAATGATTATATGTCTAAATCTTATTGATGATATTCAGATGATATATTTAACAAATATTATTTTATCAACGAACCTTGTTTAATTAGAATATGCATAAATATTAATTTAGAAACCATGCTTCGTAGTCTAAGTACGAGTGTCGAAGTAAGGAGAAACATAGAGACAACATTGAAGTGCCCCACGACAACAAGTATGGGTTTTCTGGACTTTTTGTAAAATTATTTACTTATTCCTTTTTGTGCATTATATTTTTACTTATGAAATTGTGCATGTTGATTCGAACAACCCCTTTGGCTTTGTTTAGATAATAAATAATATGATTATTTCGTTTGGAACATATGATATGAATAGAATATATCGATTGAGTATAACATTAACATAAGAAAATGATCGATTACTGTGAGATGAATGAATGGAAAGGCCAATACGCCGGGGCTTCTAGTCGCAGTTGGGACCGATATACAGGGAATGCTAGTCTCAGTCGGGTTCAATGTTAGAAAGGCCGATGCATGAAAATTGCTAGTCATGGTCGGGACCGATATGTGGGGAATGATAGTCGCAGTCGGGTTAGATATTTGGAAGACCGATATGCAGGGAATGCTAGTCGCAATCGGGTTAGATATTGGAAAGGTCAATACACGGGGACTGCTAATCGTTGTTGGGACCGATATGCGGGGAATGCTAGTCGCAGTCGGGTTCGATATTTGAAAGGTCGATACACGGGGATTGCTAGTAGTGGTCGGGACTGACACGCGTGGGTTGCTAGTTGCGGTTGGGTTTCAGATATAATGTATAACAAATAAAGTAATGATTAGTGATTAATAAGATTTTAAAGTAACAAGTGCTTACATGAATGATAATCATTGCATGATAGGATAATATAAATTGCATTTTGGTTGTTGATTAAATAAAGTTGTTTAGTATATTAAAAATAAAGATTTTACAAATATTCGGGCTGGAACTAAATCCCGCACTGAGAGAATGTTTGATCTCTCACTTGTTCCACTTTTATGTGGGTTCCATGTAAGAAGGAAGAGGTGCCATAACAAGGAGGTGAGTAAAGGCAAGCAGAAGGATCCATGTTTGACTTAAATGCCACCTATGTTTATTTTGGTTCATTTATTTATTTTCAAATAAAATAGTACACTTGAATAAGCATGGTTGTGTCATACCCCTAATCATGTTGGTCATGACTGTTGTTGAACCACTTTATTTATTAGTGTAAGACTATTATTTGTAAAATTAAGATGACATTTGTGGATGTTATTGATAATGTATGTGATGTGTTTACGCCTTACGTATAAATACATGGCGGGTTGTCTCGGGGTGTAACAAGACCAAAATCCCCTTTTTCCATACAAATGGCATGACACATATTAAGTAACATAGATGCATATATACAACCATATAGATGACCAAAATAAACGAGAACCAACCAAAATGACAAAAATATGATAATACATGAGATCTTTTTAGCCCCATTACTCAGTTCACAACAAATAGGCACAAATCCTGGAATGAACAAGGTATTTAGCTTGACTCAAAAGGTCTTTCTGATGTAATTAACGGCAGGGACTTGCGCCCGTCGGGAGTTAAACGTCCCCACAATCAAATAACAAAACCCCGATGGATTGATCATGAACGTAGGTCCGTCACAAGAGTGAACCAGGAGAAATGCAGAGAGATGTCAATGAATGCCCCGAGTTCAATGCCCTTCTCATGGTCGTTTGGAGGACTAGAGCACTGAACCCATGTGGAAGCATTCCCTCGTTTCAAAAACATGCTCACACCATATATTTTGTTTTAGGAAATTTATCAAAAATAAATTTCACCAAAAACTAAAAGAAAATCCATAATTGATTATTAAAATTTGCCAATAAAGACTATGTGGAATTTTGCATAGCATCTGTGAGTCCATATAGAAGGTTGTACAAAATCTGTTAGGACCGAAATTTTGATTAAAAATTTGCGATTTCAATTGAAAATCTTCTAGCAAATTTTAACCAACTTAATAACTTAAAAATAGGCAATTATGACAAAATTTTTTACAACTTTTGTGCTCTCTAAACTAAAATTTTTAGATTTAATTCAATCAAGAAAAATCCAACAAAAAAACAATGAAAAAAAATCATCAATAATGTCTTATTCTCTCTAGATCTTAAAAGACTTATTCCTTCGGCATAAGAAGGCTCTAATACCACTTGTTGGTGAATCATAAAGGCCAAGATAATGTCTTATTCACTGATGACAAGTCTTCAATGACAAAAAGTCCTTCTCGCTTTTTTTGTCGTCGGGTCAAGGAATAAGTATTCCAAGATAGCAAGGTGTGGTCCTTGAGAAATCATTTCCATATTTTCAAATGGATTTATCTTCTCTATTCTTTGATGGTGGAAAAATAAGAGAAGACACACAGAACTGTATTTTTCTTAAGAGAAAAACATATATTCAATTTCTGTACTTTTCTTGGTTATCTTATACCTTGGGGACCAATTCTTATATATAATAACATTTATGGTTATCTACCAAATTAAAAAAAAGTATTTTGCGCTGTGCATCAAAAACCGTGCTGATTCATGTGCGACTGCATCGACATCCGTGCGGACAGCACAATCCTCTATAAAGGTAGATTTTTGACATCTTTAAAGATACTTTTATGAATTGCAAATTTCTAAATCAGTTCATCAATGATTTGATCTTTGCCTAAATTGTTCTACACATTTATAGATAACATTCTAATGAATATATTAATTGTATATTATTTTATTTGATTACTTTAATTGAAAATCATATGTGACAGTAAATAATCCATAATTAGATTATATATATGCTTAATATTGACATTAAATCCAATGAGATTGACAATAAATCTAACATCTCCATCCATCAGCGATATCAAGTTCCTTCCTCCACCAACTAGTTCAAAAAGCACCATTCCGTACGTAGCTATAGACATCAGACTTGGTCGATATAGCATTTGGCACCAGCATCTCAGGAGCTAGGTAACCGACCTGATTGTGATACAAAATATGTTGACATGGGAAGATGTCCTTTAATTAAAAATGCTTTGGCAAAAATTGAACAATGGAGTGACCGTTCTCCTTGCTCTGGTCATGAGTCATGACACTAGCTACTCTCATCTTTCCCAATTAATTTTGAGACACCAATAGTATACTCGATACCTTGATCTACTTTGCCGCACCGGTCGTGTGGCCTAGCTTTACATCGATAATAAATTGAAGTGGGAGTAAGAGAAGTACTACAACTGAGATTATGATCTGTACATTTTGCATGGCCGTATATATGATTCTTTTTCCCACAGTTTTGATGTATACTTTCAGAGGTATAATTAATTAATTGGCTTTACCTTGAAAACAGAGATTATAGGTAAAACTAGGAACAATAAGGGTCTAAGGTACCAATACCCACTTGATCGGTAGAGTTTGAATTTTCTCTAATTAATGGTTAATTAGAAATGGTAATACCCGCATGCATATATAGTACATACACAATCTTCTCTCATCCTTTCGAACTCTAGACGCTGAAGTTTATGTTATTTTTATACATATAAATGTTTTGATGTGACCAATTTAAATGTTCTTAATCCTAATAAGAAAATGGGCCCATGTCAAGTTTCACTTTCACCTCCCAAATTTCTTTCCATAAATCGCTTACAACTTGGGCCCAATTTTGTTGCGGTTTTTCCAAAAATTGGTTGATTTTTAGTACTTTTATATTATTATTTTCATTGTTGCTTATAATAAATGTAATTTAATTATTTATTATTATTATTAGTTATGTTGATTATTACCTATATATGTTTGGTAAGTACACTAAATGACTTCATGCATGATAATATTATTTAATTTACTGACATTTCCAGCAGTACTGTAGAATCAATTGCTGTATTTGAAGACTTCCTGGACAGCTGTTAGCTGAGGAAAATTAGCATGAGCTGGCGAGGTAGGGGCCCATTGACCTGACGGGACGCACACAACGCACACAGACACAGTAGTTGCAGCGGAAGTTCGAATCGAAGGGAAGAGAACACCTTTTAATTGGGTATATATACACTATACACTATACACTATACACTATATATGTACTTGCTCGCAGAGTCTACGTGGTGATCACACTTTTTCAAGAGTATGTATATATATTTTTGTACTGATCAATGTAGAAGCAAAAGGAGATCGATCACATCATTCATAACTCATAATTCATAACAGAACTATTTATGTTAGATATTTCTTTGGTTAAATGTTCTTCAATAAATTTTTAAAAATAATGAATCACTAGTGGAAAAACAGAAATCAGGATCGGCCTATCTGGATCGGTTATATGGGACACCCGATCCTAATAAGTATCTGGATCGGTTTATTTAAAAAAACCGATCTTAAAAACTATTCAGATCGGATTTTATTGTCAACCGATTCTGATTTATGAACTATCAGGATCGGTTTTTTGTTAGAACTGATCCTGATACTATCAGGATCAGTTATTCTAAATAACCGATCTTAATAATTCAACTATCAGTGTCGGTTGTTTATAAAACCCGATCCTGATAGTATCTCCCTCTGTCTCTGTCTCTCCCTCTCCTCTGTGTCTCTCTCTCTCTTTCTCTCCGTCTCTTCCTCTCAAAGCCGAGTCTTTCGCAACTCCGGCTCAATTGTGTAAGTTTTTAATTTTTTTTATTGTTTCAAAAATTAATTAATGGTGTTTGTATATTGTTTTACACTTTTGAGGACATCTCGCTCAAGTTACTTAATCATCCGGCCGATCAACTATCATGGTATTAGCTTTATTTAATTTTCTCATTATTATACTTTTAAAACACATTTTTTTGTATTTTTTATTGGAAAATGTTTTTCCATCTAATTGTTACCTTTGTTTTTGTTTTTAGGGTCTTTTTTAATCTCAAGTGATGTGATTGCAAAATAGGTAATTATTGATTTTTTTTATTATTGTGCTTTACATTAATTGCATAAATGTGTATATTGCATAAATGTGTGTTAATTGAAGAAATAGCCCAATTAATTACTTGTATGTTTGTTAATTAATTTTTTTTTGGATTTAAATTTCTTGTTATAATATGTAATGCTTCACAAAACTTTGTATGAAGTACATGAATTTTTTGTAATAGTTTAAGATGTGTATGATAATTAATT
The DNA here is from genome assembly GCA_033356055.1 of Carex pumila. Taxonomy (NCBI): domain Eukaryota; kingdom Viridiplantae; phylum Streptophyta; class Magnoliopsida; order Poales; family Cyperaceae; genus Carex; species Carex pumila. The sequence goes on along the minus strand of JARJHM010000007.1, from coordinate 181,300 downwards.
TAGAATGTGTATATGATATTTAATTGATTATTGCTTCTTACTGTGCAAAAAAAAAAAAATTTAGGATGCTAGCCAGTAATATATATATGGAAGCTGGTCAAATAAATAAAAATATTTTTTTTAGCTTCAATAAAACATCAGGATCGGTTTTATATAAAAACCAATCTTGATAGTACGTATCTGGATCGGTTTTTATATAAAAACCGATCTTGATATGTAATTTTTAATTAAAAAAAAATTCGAAAAAACTATCAAGATCGGTTTTTATATAAAAACCGATCTTGATATGTAATTTTTAATTAAAAAAAAATTCGAAAAGACTATCAAGATCGGTTTTTATATAAAAACCGATCTTGATAGTACGTATCTGGATCGGTTGTTATGTAATTTTTTTTTTAAAAATTCAAAAATACTATCAAGATCGGTTTTTATCTAAAAACCGATCTTGATAGTACGTATCGGGATCGGTTCTTAGTCAAAAAACGATCTAGATAACAAGTATTAAGATCGGTTTTGTTAAAAAACCGATCCTAATAGTTTCTATTTGGATCGGTTCTTTAAAAAATATAAAACCGATCCTGATAGTATCAGTATCGCCTTCAACAGGATCGGTTGGATTCCGATACTGATATGTGTATATAACCGATTCTGATTCCATATTTTCCACTAGTGAATTAAGTTGGGTCGACTTTGGAGCTGTTGCTAATTTGCTATGACCATCAGAGTTAAATAGTGCTGGAATGGGCTCAAATAGGATCCAATAGTTGTACACACCATGACCATACAAATTAGGCCACACGGCCCACACTTAATTCAGGTCCTCAGATAGCAACATCACTGCTTCTCCTCAGCTGAATTATTAATGCTTTAATTAACAGATTGTAAATTTTATGAATAATTACTGCCCAGCAAACTTCCGTTTTTATAGTTTCTTCTTTTTATTAATGAAGAATGAGGCTATGGCACTATATATGCATTGCACACACCGGTTCATACTATGGCTTCATATTTCTGTTTTTTAAGTCCAAATTATTGATGTGAACCACTCAATATGATCTCCATATGAAAATTTACTTCAATACCAAAATTTTATATTTTTAGAATTACTTATTATATATATAGTATAAGTCATTTTCTACCTATCTAAAAGAATTCTAAACAAATATAAAATTTAGTCACCAAGTACATTTTCATATGGAGTCACTTAAAATCAGACATTATGAAGTAATAGTACGGACCAATATGCACTATGCATAGTACCGTAGACTCACTCGTTAATGAAATATATGTTTGAATAAAATAATATAAATAACATTCTAAATATAACTACCTAAATTCTTTTATCTAATTCAATTTCAATCACTGTAGAATTTCTGGTTATCTCTCTGTATCTAATCTACTATATCAATTATAAGAATTTGTTATATCCGTGAGAGAGAGAGTAAAGTGCTTAATAGCGTAGTATATTAATAATGATAACTTCGAAAATAATAATTTTTGTCATCTCACCATCGGCAATATTAGTCGTATTTTATCCTTGCAGATAAATCGTAGGAACTCCACTTGAATCTAGGTATATATAGTGTAATTTGGTGAAGTATGAACAAAAAATATTTCACAAGAAATGCATTCAAACAAAATAATGAAACAGCGAAGAATACATGCATGGTTAATCGATCGGTTTATGGATTTCAAATGCTCATTCATGTTTTACATGAAGGACGATACAAAAAGAAAAGAAAGAAGGATCTAGAATAAAGACCTAATATCAAAATAGAAGCACAAAGTTTACATATATGATAGACAGGAGATAAATACCAATGATATCTGATGCTGTTTTGATAGACAGGAGATAAAACTTGGGTCATTATTAATTAATTGTCTAAAATAATCATTTTCTTCAAGTGATTGAATCTCTCAATATATATATATATTATATGTTTAAAGAAAAAAAAAATTATGAAACGATGCAGGAACAACAAAAACCACAATATGTACCTCCGGCTCATATGTAGGTATCAAATTAAAGATTTCAAATTTTAATTAGATTTTCATTATTTTGACTGGAATAGTTGAAGTTGTGATTTTTTTTTTTTTATATATAAATAGTATGTACATGGTTCTAAAGGTACTACAATAACTGAAATTAATTGTTCCAAATCCCAAAATGTTTTACCCAGATTAAACGTACATACATGATACATTAATAAAGGTAATTGAAAAGATTAATAAGTTTGAGCACCCCTACTGCCCTACACAATATTGCTCAAGTTTCCTTTTGTGTAAGAACTGTCTCGTACTTTTGTTCATTGACCATATTGTCATGTGAAAGAGAAACTACGATCTGTGTAATATAATTTTTACTTTTTTTTTTTTTCAATGATAAAGTGGGACCAGATCTAGCCTCTCCTTTTTTTATTCAAGACAAAAAATATATTATTTCTCATACACGTACACAAAACTGGCTAATCGTAAATAAATGATTATTTTTTTTAGCAAAGGATCGAATATTAGACGGATAAAGATCGGATATTAGATGGAATATTCAATTTTCTTTGTAACAGTGAATAACATATATAATATATTTTTTTATAATGTATATTAAATTATATGATATAAATCTGTTATTTATATACGGATAATTAAAATTTAAAACCATATCTATATTTGTATCCGTATCCGCACGGATTTTCGGATATTGAATATCTGTATTGAAATTTTAGATACGGACGGATAATATCTGATTTGTTTGCACCCATAACCCAACTATTTAATATATATATATATATATATATAGTATGTTCTATGTAGACCCATAATATTGACCCCATCTAAAAAAGGTTCTGCATCCGTCCCCAACCCAACTCAACAGCACAATATCCCTCTTTATATAGTTCATACCTAGGTTTTCCAACGATGGCTCTTAATCAATTAAGGCTGTTAAGTATATATAGCCTATGTTACACCAGCAGTTGACCTAAGGACTGATACATACTTGGTGTATATACAACAGCACCCCTGAAAGTATAGAGCTAGGCCAGTAGGCCATGCCATCAACAGGGCAACCCTAAAAGATAGTGTACTTAGGTACAATTTTTTTGGGGCACTTCTCAAGGGTGCCTTACACTAGGTTCAGTTACTGCATGCATGAATTCACTTAATTTGATCGGAACAGCTCAGTGCGGTACATATGTTGTGTTTTGACCATGAGTGGGCACCCTAGTTTGAATCACTAGCCTAGCTATTACAACTTTGCATGGAACAGCTTGTGGTGGGTAACATATACAAGGACCTCAACCGGTATGGTTCGTACAAAAATGAGAGGTTTCTGCTGATATGTCGGTACACTCGCTGCTTTACCAATTATAATTATGACTTGACCGGGACTTGATCGCTGCTTTGGTGCTTTACCAGTTACATCAGTAAACGTGTGAATGTTGAACTACAAACAATTGTACCAATAGATGTGGAGTTAGGTGTAAAACTTGTTTCATTTAATGAAACAGACAATATGCCTATTTTAAAAAAAATATATGTTTATGTGTGTGGTGTCAAAATATGAGACTGTGGAGTCGACCAATGAACAGTTATTTTGGGGACCGAATATTTTACGGTAAAAAAATGGCCCATTGCAATCAGGTTGTAGTGATAATAAATGAGGTTAGTGCTAATTCTATACATAACTACGTACTAGCTTTTCTTAGAAAGCGTGCATAAGAAATTAAGAAAAATGGCCGTAGTTGTTATTTATATTAACAAACGGCTGTATATAGATATTGAAAATGGAAAAATGCGTTAGTATTCTGACCCCATGTGCAGATTTAAGAGTTATAAATAGCTAGATATAGTTGTGCATTAGGTGCGTTATAGTTTTTTCGGACTTTAAAAGTGATAGTTGTCATACTCAAATCAGGAATTCTGGATTAAGGCGTGATTATGCCTCGCCTCATGTTTATTAATCAATAAACACGCAAGACTAATAAACATGAACAATAACAAATAAGGCGGAAGAGTAATATAATCACACAAGCATCAATCACATAACAATAAATAAACATACACATAATATCCGTATTGTCCATATCATATCAAATACAATCTAATCTAAGGAAGGAGAATACAGGATCTAGTGAGTTCCGTGTGTAATACAAGAATACGGAATCTCGTAAATCTAATCAAAAGTGTTCTAACAACATAATCAAACGGCGGGGCCATCGGGAACAACTCCTGGCAACTCCTGCTACGAACCGCCAGTCTCTATACCTAAAAATTCACGAACAACTTGTGGATGAGCGATTAATCACCCAGTATGTGATTCAAAATATCTTTTTAGAGATCTTCTATGGTTAAAGTACATTTAATTATAACTTACATATAGTTTGTAACGGTAGTTTTATATGCACATGTGTTATCATTATAACCTATCTCACTAACTAATAAAAAGAAAACACTTTTAATCAATGCTATGATAGGGTTTCAATTCTGAATGAATGTTTTTTATAAATATTTAAAAGTGGAAGTCTTATTTTTCATCTTGAAGTTATTTGGTTGTGGCCTAAATTTTTGGAGGCTTAAGTTGATTAAATTCAACTTAGGCCGGTTTAAAATTAAGTCATGGTTTAAACTATTTATTGTTTGTTAGGTTGGATTTTGTTACTTAAGCTATAGCTTTAAGTTAAAAAAAATTTCTGTTTATTTATTTTGCATTCAAATCTAACTAAAACTAATTTTAAAATTGAATAACCTAATTTCAAAAAAATATTATGCAATTAGAGTAATAAAACCAGAATAATTAATATAATGTCATATTTGATATATAGTGCCATAACAGTAGTATCAACCCAACCAGCACTATAGCAAAAGCACCCTTTTGCGATTGGCCAAATCGGTCACAGAAGGCAAGTCAAATCGGTCACAGACGGGTCGATGATAATTGCTCCCACTACTACAAAAATGGTCATTGTACACTGCACATTGTACACAGATTTGACAATTTTATATAAAAACAGTGTAGAAATTGTAATTTTTTGGGTGCTTGAAATATCTGTCGTATCTCTACACGGATATTTATTAAAGAATCAGTGTAAAAAGCCATGAGAGAGCTTTACGGACGTTTATTAGGAAATGTACACGGCTTATTGTCTAAATAACAGTGTAGAAAGCTTTGAGAGAGCTACACGGATTTTTAATTAACGAACCGTGAAGAAAGGTAGGAATTGTACACGGATGTTTGTTTAAATAATAGTGTAGAAAGCCTGTGAGAGCTACACGGACGTTTAATAAAAAGCCGTGTAGAAATGTGGAAATTGTACACGGATGTTTGCTTAAATAATAATGTAGAAATTCTTGAGAGAGCTACACAGACATTTAATAAAGAGCTGTGTTGAAAGGTTATTTTAGAGTTTTGTTTATATAAAAGGCCTTCTCCTTCAAGCACTGTTTTGATCAATTTATACTCTCCCTCTCACAGTTAACAATTAATGGGTGGAGATTTAGGTTTATCAATTATTTCGGATCACAAATCTATCAAGATGAGCAGTCCAATATAATTGATAACCTACATCTTGAATTCCCATGCGAATTGCTTCATTTCCCCAATTAATTGGTCTGATTTCTACGCTAAAGTGTTTTTGAAGGATAATATGAAGATACATGTTTTTGGAGGTCGAATTTGAGATTTTTGGAAGTTAATTTGTACTTCTCATATCTTAGCAAGATTTAGAGGAGAACAAGGAAGATTATGACAAATCCTAAAACATGTATCTTCATGCTACCCTCTATAAATATTGTCTTCTCCTTCCAGCATCGTTTTGATCAATTTATTGAAAAAAAAATTCTCTCTCTCTCTGTATTCTGATCATTTCAAAGTCGGATGAAGAGATGGATGAAGAACCTAGAGGTGGATGAAGGACCTTCAGAGGTGGATGAAGAGATGGATGAAGGGTCAGAGCTGGATGAGGAGTCGAATGAAGAGGATGAAGAATGGATGAAGGGTCAGAGCCAGATGAGGAGTCGAATGAAGAGTCGGACGAGATTGTCTGACTCTTCATTCGACTCTTCATCCGGTTCTGAAGGTCCTTTATATATCCACCTCTTCCCTTTTTTTTGAAGGTCTTTCATCCAACTTTTTATTCAACTCTTTCTTTATTAAAACATGTATCTTCATATTACCCTCTGTAAACCCTACTGGTACCAAAAGAAAAGAACCACCCACTTGTCCCCTCTTTCAGTCCTTAATGGAAATTTTTAGTTTACATATGAATTTAACTTTTGTAAAGCTCAACATGAATTTGTATACTTTTTGTATAAATTAGTGTACATGAATTTTTAGTTTAAATTGCTATATATGTTTTGAAATTCTGGATTTTAAATGTTTTCCTCTGTTTTGGAAATTATTTGTTTTGCTATATGAAAAACTTAGAAACAAAACTAGAGTATAGCCAAAAAAAAATACAATGCTACACGGACGTTTAATAAAGAGCCATGTAGAAAGGAAGAAATTATAAACGGTTTTTTCTTTTAATTAAAAGTGTAAAAAAATAATTCTACACAGCTGTTTATATAAAAGTCCGTGTAGAAAGAGTAATTCTACACGGTTGTTTAGATAAACAGCTGTGATATCTCTATTTTCATAGACTAAATAATCAATCTAAACTGCTAAACATGCATGATATCTGTATTGAAATATGCTTGAAGACTAAATTTTACATTTTTTGGAAATTTTTTATATTTTTTTAGATAGATAGAAAACCATTGTTTTTCTATGGATTATAGACTATAAAAAATAGTGATTTTGAAATATTTTAAAATTTTAATTAATAAATAATTTACAAAATATATAAAATTTGGTGTCCTAACACATTTCAATATAAAAATCATGTTGAGCAGTTCGAATCGTCTCTTTGAAGTTTCAAACATAAAAAATATGAACGCGAAATAAAACAAGATCCTTACTTCGCAACTCAACATAGCCAAATTCTCTCTCTCTCTCTACTTTATAGGAAAAACCGACAATGTACAATAATTATCAGCATCTCTTATCTTGTGGTTTCAGATAGCAGCCAGAACTATAGCAGTTCATATGAAACCTCTTAATTATTATTCTGAAATTTGAATTCTCTTGACCGGTTGGCCCTTGCACGTATATACATACCCCACATGACACTATCACTACAGCACACTTGCCCAAATATTCAAAAACGGTCTAACCTAGCTGGTTTCTGGTTTGCACTTTTTACTTGTCCAGCGAGAGAGCTAGCTAGAGATATATAATATAGCTTTCTTTGTTGAGGCCCCATATCCTCAAAGCAAGTTCGGATCTTCTGCATTATGTATGTTATTGTTTGAGTTTGAATTCGGAACGTTTGATCAAAATCTAAGTCAATCAGCTAGCTAACAAGCCTAGCTAGGTCATGAAAGAACCGACCTATTATTAGATGAACTACCATGAACAGCAATGTGCATTTTGTGACTGTTCCCCCTTCCTCTTTAGAGAGAGAGAGAGAGATCTGGCATCTGGTCAAAGGGATCAGAAACATAACAGATGAGTAAATGTAAATTGATTAAAACGGCCAAGGATTTGCCATTGGCATGCACGTTCTCATGTACAACGCTTGTGCTGTACATATATGTCAGCTACAGCTTTGATTCCCTTCTCTTTAGCCCGCCTTAGACCTAACACAACCTCTATTTATTTAGTGCAACTACATGTCTCCGCTCCTTTTTATTTCTATACCCCACAAATCTTGCCTAACCTATTTCTCTCTCATTTTTGCAATCAATACAATAAATAGTTATCTCCTTTTTGCCTCTATTTGAATTTATGAAGGTATAGTCATGCTTATGGTGATATATATATTTATTTACCAATACCATTTACATCTCTTTTTTTTTTCCTACCACCCTCAAAAATCGGAATTAAATGAATACCATCCGAAAAATCGGATTTTAGATTCCACCACATTCGCATCATGGATCTGTGGACGGATCGCCAACCCGTTCGCGTAATGGATCTACGGACTAACTCGTTCGCACAGTGGATATGCAGACTGACCCGTTCGCACCGTGGATATGCGGACCGACCCGTTGGTTTTCATTGCTACCATATTTCCAAATATGACGAAAGAGAGTCCGCATGATCCATGGTGCGAACGGGTTGGTCCGCATATCCACGGTGTGAACAGGTCGGTTCACATATCCACTGTGCGAACGGGTCACTCAAGCGGATCTGTCCACAGATCTATTACGCAAATGGGTTGGCAATCCGTCCGCAGATCCATGATGCGAACATGACAGAATTTGAAATCCAATTTTCCGGATGGTATTTATTTAATTCCGATTTTTTAGGGTGGTAGAAAAAAAAACGGCCATTTACATATGCTTGTGGTGACGAATAAATTAAGTACTTTTTAAATGAGCAAAACAAACTAATTTAATATATAAACAACTCTTTTTCAATTATTAAAAATGGCAGCGCACCGTCTTGCATATTTTTGCAAAATTAATTATGAAGGTGGCAACACCTTACTTTTATTGTAAATATTGAAGCAATGTGTCTAAATTTTGGCAATTCGACAAGAATAATTTACAGAACATATTCGAACATATTCGAGTACTTGTCTTATATTTTTCTTAGTCTTACGCTTATTCATCTTTAGATATATATGTCTATTACTTATGTCTTATCTCCCAAAAATTCAAAATTTTCAAATCATTTGAATTTTGTAATAATAAAGGCGCATGATTTAATTATTTACATATTCCAAGATATATATACTATAGGAACAAAATCATTAAACCTTGGTAGTCTCTACCAAGCATTTAAAAAAAAAAAAAAAAACATTCCTTTTTTATGGTCCCAACTGATTCACCTCCAGTTTTGACCTAATATTTACTTTTCTTTTTTGAAAAAAAAGGGCGTGAAATTACATATCACTACTACAAAAAATATTTTTCCTATCGCCCCTTTACCATTGGATGTTCTTCCACATAGATGGCGCTCGTCACGAGTACTGGCAGCGCTGTAATTACATTGAACTGTTTACCGTTTGTTCTGGATAACAAACCGATGGCATTAATGGACCCCCTCATTTTCCATCGGTTAAATTTTACAAACAGTTAGTATTGAGAGACTCTTTAACATCGGTTGAGCTAATAATCCGATGGTGTACATGTGGTGGGTCTTTACCATCCATGACATAGATGAGCCATCAACATTAGTATGATCAATACCAACTGCATTCCTTATTGAACAGATGGCGATGTTCTCAACTGTACGTGTTTCTTGTGATATTTTGTGTCATTAAGTTTGGAGCTATATATACTCGGCAATTAATATAATGAGATAATTATTTCATAACATACATATAATACCAACTCAATAATGTCTAATTAAATAATAAGGATTAACGTACGAGCTCCTGAAATTTTTGTGTTATAATTTGTTAACATAAAAAAGTTCATAATTAAAATATCACTAGTTAAACTAAAAACAATAAATACTCATTGTTATCATTAGTTCATAATCAAAATTAATAAGTAGCAAGATTAAAAATATTCATTGTTACCAAGATCTAAGAGTAACACACTATACTTGATCATAGAGCTTAATATGAAATATCATATCACAAATTATCAGAAGATGAAGAGCCCAGAGCAAGCTAACCATCTCAGAAATTAAAATTTCTTCAAGTAACACATGGTTTAAATTTAGAACCAACTATTGCATCTAAGCTAGCATGAATATTAATTCATGCAATTGAAGAACTAACGGACATGATGTAAAATAAAAATGTCAAGTACCTTAGTCTCAACTTAGTAGTATAGTCTTCTCTCACAGAAGGGCGCGCCTCCCCATAAATTGAATCACCAAATGCACCGATAGCGATTATTGTGTTAATAAGGTACCTACACTATCGATTAACTGATGGCAATTATTGTGTTAACTAGGTACACTGTCGGTTAAACTGATGGAGATAATGTGTTGTCATTCCATCTTTCCAATATGTTTTTATAAATATTGGATCACTTTGTGTGTGTCGTTTCCATCTTCCTGGTTTACCCTAATTTCAAATTTTGAAACTTCCTCTCTCACTAGAAACTTTTTTGCCATTTGAGCTCTCTCTCCTCTAAAGGTTGCTCGCTATCACTCTCGATCCATCTAGGTTTTTTTATCTAGGGTTTTATGTAGTGTTCGTAGTAGTTTTTACCTATATTAAATACCTAGGTCAAGATCTTATCGTTCTTTTTGCTATCTTAAAGTTTCTTGGTTAAATGTTTCATAGTGATTTTCTAGTGGCTTTAGGTTAATTTTTTTGGTTCTTTTAGGGGTTGGGTTATATATTTTCTGAGCCAATGTCTTTTATTAGAGTTTTTCTAGGGTTTAGGAATCAAATGTGTTTAGGAGTTATGGTTTTGCAATTTGTTTAGGATTTAGTGTTTTCGATCTGAGCCAAATTACACGGAATGGCATTGAACATAAAGTATTTTCATCTAAATTATAATAGAATATGATAATGTTTTGTTAATTTTTCTATTTGTTATTGGATGATATGGAGAACTTCAACGTGATATTGGAGGAAAAGACTAAGGCTGCAATATCTCCAAAAGGTAGCCAAGTCAATCATTTGTATTTTGTTTTAATTTTTGAAAAATATTCATTGTTACTTACTAATTGTATGTTTCAATTTTTGCATTGATACTTATTAATTTATCTCCAAAAAGTTAATTTGTTGGTTCTTTCAGAGGTAATTAGGTTATTTCTAAGCCAATGTTTTTTGTTAGGGTTTATCTAGGGTTAGGAATCTAATGGGTTTAGGACTTCAGGTTTTCAATCTGAGCCAATTTCTTTTGTTGATTTACAGCTTCAATCCTTGGGTGGTGATTGAGGTTTTCCAATGGTATCGGAGCCCTTCTATATTTCATCTATCAAGGAGAACTTCGATATTATTCGAAACCTACATCTCCTCTCTGAATGTGGCACACAGAATGGCATTGAACAGTAGGTATGTTCATTTAAATTATAACAGAATATGGTAATTATTGTTAATTTTTCTATTTGTTAGTGGCTGATATGGAGAACTTCAACGTGATATTGGTGGAAAAGACCAATGATAGCTGCAATATCTACAAAAGGTAGTAAAGCAATCATTTGTATTTTTGGTTTCAATTTTAAAATACTATTCAGTGTTACTTATTGTACGTATGTTCACCTATATCGATCATCTCTCTAAAAGTAGCACCCGGAATGGCATTGAACATAAGGCATATATGTTCATCTAGATTATAACAAAATGGTAATGCTTGTCAGTTTTTCTATTTGTTAGTGGCTGATAGGAAAAACTTCAACGTGATATTAGAGGAAAGGACAAAAGCTGCAATTAATATCTCCAAAAGGTAATAAAGCCTATCATTCTTATTATGTTTTAATTTTTTAAAAATATTCATTGTTACTTAATTAATAATGTATGCAGTCAAATTTTGTTCTAATTTCAGCCACTAGTAGTGAATATATATGGAGATAATTTCGAGAGAGGACTATCGAATAAGGCTCTGCAATGTACCTATTTAATCAACATATTGGTCGCTTATGCACATAAAGAGTTTAATGAAGCACAAAGGCTGCAGGCTAGAGGGAATTATGAAGACAACTTGTACCTATTGTATGATTTGAATACGATTTGCAAGTTAATTTTAACTACTCTTGTGTTTTTCCTAGCTAGAGGAATAACTTGTATATGTATAATATATATGTTGTTGATGCCTATGTGTTGTTGATTATATTATATGTTTAAAAATGGGTAGGCTAGCCTGTAATACAAGAATTAATAATAAAAAATAATAATAATTACATATACATCACCATCGGTCCAGAAATGATGCAAGACGCTATTACAACCGGCTATTGAAATTTAGTGGATAGTGTTAATCACATTTGTTGTCGGTTGGAGAAATAAAAGTGATGGTGTTGGATTCGTCAAATCCAATGGCCAAAGGTGCACTGCCGATGGTATATTGATTAACACCATCTGTTTTGATCCGATAACATAGACATCTACATTTCCTATCGAGGCGATATGCATCGGATCGAACCCCGATGACGCAACGCAATTCTAACCGATATAAAATAATTTTTTTGTAGTAGTGCATATATTCCATTTTAATCTTATATACCAAATGTTATAATTTCATTTTTCATTGCTTTGTGGTGTCATGAGCACATCTTCTTGCATTCCAACTTTTTGGATAAATTAATCAATTTTGGAAAGACTTGTGGATTGCCTTATCATTAGGGGTTTTAATGGATATGGTACAGGTCGAGTGGAAATATTTTCATTCTCATAGTCAAATATAAGTAACTTTATTCATATTCTATCCATATTCATTAGATTTTAGGATTGATTCATACTTTTCCCTAACTCATTAAGATAAAGGGTAACAAAATGAATAATTGATAATTATCCAATGAATTAATAGCTTATGTAATTTAATATAAAAATATGTACGTAATATCATATAGTTTTTAATCTCATTATTATAAATTATTAATCAAATATAACTATATATATAATGTTGTATAAATCATTTTTGTCAGAAATTAATAAATTTTAAGATTGATTCATACTCTTTCCTAACCCATTAAGATAAAGGGTAACAAAATGAATAATTGGTAATTATCCAATGAATTAATAGCTTATGTAATTTAATCTAAAAATATAACACACACATAGCGTACGTAATATCATATAGTTTTTAATCTCATTATTATAAATTATTAATCAAATATTATAATGTTGTATAAATCGTTTTTGTCATAAATTAATAATTAAAAAATTAAAATGTTGGATAAATCAATTTTATTGTATTACTAAAATAAATTATATAAGTGTTACATAAATCAATCCAATGATAATAAATTATATGGCTTTACATATAAATAAGAAATTATCATATTGAATTTAATAATTTATCAATTACTCTATAGAATCACGGATACAAAATAGCTCTTAATTACTTGTATCCTTAACCAATAAGCTAACAAAACGTTTTCTTATCAATATCCATACTCCTTAAGTTAACGGAGAAAAAATGTTAATTCATATTCAACTTATCGAATATAATAAGAATTGGGTAAATGGTGGTTAAAAGTGTTTGGTTGACACCCCTACTTATCATAATATATAGTTCTCTCTTCACTTTATAGGAATCGATCCTTCAAGGCTCAGGCCAAGGTTCCCACAACATCACGTTAACTCATTCTCCTCCAATTTTCAAACAAATATTAGCGAAGTACGTACCAATTAAAAAGATTTGGTAGGAGAGGAGAAAAAGGTATACATAGAGAAATAAATAAGTACAATGAATAGTTCTCCACGCATGCACGTAGATAATTAACCAATTAGTCTTTTCAGCTCTGAAGTTTTAGCAGCACTAGCAATCTCCTACTAGTCAAAATTTACAACGTGTCAAATGTCTATTGTTCGCACAAGCATCTTTCAAACAAATTAACCTAAAGAACAAGTGTAGGAAAATATCTGTTAGCTAATCAAGTACATAAATGCTCAATATATGGAAAACTGCAATCTCAACCAGAAAAATTGATTAGGAGTTACTAGTCACTTAGTCAGGATGCATAATTTGGTTGGGTCATGTAATTGATTCCACTCGTTTTTTTAATTACTTTACTATGTCCCACAGTTTAATTTCCTTTTTCTGTCACCATCATGCTTCATATGAGGAGGCTTCCCCTCTTCTCTAACACAAAAGCAGGTGCTCTCTCTCTCTCTCTCTCTAGAGAGAGAATAAAGTTCCGGATAGAAGTCTTTGTTTACCTCTTTTTTGAGGCAGACACATCACTCATTAACACCTGAAATTCCTGTTAGACCATTGAAATCACACTGTTTCTGTATTGATCCAGTAGCTCTCACCTCCACAGCTTATTCACTCCAAAGGTAATCTTTCTCTCCCTCCTAGTTTTCTCTAGATGATGCATCTATCTTCTCTAAACCTTTCATTAACCAAACCAGATCTTTCTTATCTACTACATACTACTGTTTCTCCTATATGATGTCCAAAATTTCTCACTGTGCTCCCTCCATGTCTCCCCTCTCCAGGAACAATTAAACACCCACATAGACTGCAAATAACAAATAGTAGTACTACTTCAAAAGAAGATCCGGAAACAATATACTGAAAAACCAACACAAATTAGGAAAAAGAGTTAACTGTGATATATTATTTTATTTAGCTAGCAAATTTTCAGATATTACAGCTTGGTCATTATCGACAAATTTGGAGAAGGACGGCCGATGGATTTTCATTTTTGGCTGCTTTTTGTTCCGGAAAATAACCTTTTTTTTTTTTTTTTTTTGTTTAAATTTTTTTCCCTTTGAAACTTAGTCATAGAACACAGTTATACAAGAACATATTTTATCGAGCATGAGATCGAAGCTTCTGATTCAAACCCTAGATATCAGAACTAACCATGATTTCCTTCATTTCAGGTACGATATTTTGATATTCATATACCGGTTATAATATCCACAAGGGGAGATCAAGAATTTAGAAGCACAGCAGCAAAGTACTTGATTCCATCAAAAACTGAAGTTAATCATCAAAATAAATGGACCTGATTCCTAATCCACCCGATAGTCCCCCATCAGAAGGATTCTTCGCCTCCTTCTCCTCCTCCTCTTCCACCTCCTCTGCTGCTGCTGCTGCTGCTGCCACCTCCTCCAACCCTTCCCAGTCTCAATCTCAACACCCCCAATCACCAAGCCGCTATGAATCTCAAAAACGCCGTGACTGGAACACCTTCGGCCAATACCTCCGCAACCATCGGCCCCCACTTGCACTCACTCGCTGCAATGCTGCTCATGTTCTTGAGTTCCTGCGTTATATGGACCAATTTGGGAAGACTAAGGTTCACACTCAGATGTGCCCCTTTTTCGGGCACCCAAACCCGCCTGCCCCATGTCCCTGCCCGTTGAAGCAAGCATGGGGCTCTCTAGATGCCCTCATAGGTCGCCTCCGTGCCGCTTATGAAGAAAATGGTGGGAGGCCAGAGACTAACCCGTTCGGTGCCCGTGCTGTCAGGTTATATCTACGTGAAGTGCGTGAGACGCAGGCCAAAGCAAGAGGGATTAGTTATGAGAAGAAGAAGAGAAAGAAACCACCGCAACATGGCGAAGCGGGTCCATCTGGCAGAAGCCCTCCTCCACCACCACCACCACCTGCTGCTGGTGCAGCCTCCCCGCCTTTCATCACTTAATGCTTCCTGTGCGATGAATTAAATATATTCCTCCTGTTTTGAGAGGTATGCATTTGATTTATTTGTTGCGTTGTGTTGTAGTTTCGTTTCTTGTCAGAGGAGTGCAACTAATGACTGCATCAGTACATGATGGCGGTTGGAGTTACGTTGCAGCTTAATTTAGTACTTGCTATTGATTGGGTTATTTTGTAGATTGGTTTTGCTTTATGTTAGTGGAACTAATGTTTTTGATTTGAACATAAATTGTCCATCTCTGGCATTGTTTTTTTGTTTTTTGTTTTTTTTTTTATTTGAACATCAAATGTCGTCTCTTGCATTGGTTTCATTTCCATGGCACTGAATGGTGTGAGCCAACATTAATCGTAACGTAACAACGTACTAAATAACAATTACCTATGAATAAAATTTCGTAGGTTGACTAATTCATTCTATCTTTATTAATGAATCAGAATCTTTTCAAAAATTCATCTATTATATATAACTACAATCCAATTGAACAATCAGATATTGCGCGCACATCTATAAACAAAACCACAGGAGCTGTCCAGTAAGAGAAACTCTCACAACTGTCTTCTAGGGTTGTCATACTCAAATGTATTTGTTTCCTTTTTTGGTTTGAACACCTTCAAGAGATTACATAACACAATAACACATAAATGTATATATTAATATTGTGCACGTCTTGGACAAAAGAAATGATTAGTGCTACTTAATTTGGCCATGCATGAAGGCCTGTTTTGTTCTGTTCATGATTTGATTTACTTAAATAGGAACTACCTATATAATTTGTTTTGTTTTTGTCATGTTGTCTTTTTTCGAAATGAAGATTTATAGTGGTCTTTTTTTTATCATTAAAATGCCCATAGGCTTATTTAGAGGTGCTATCGGTCAGGTCCGGTCAGAGTACTATTATATTCAGTCTCGTACTCTAAAGGTTTTTGGGTATGAATTTCGATCCATATACTTATTTGTTTTAAATCAGGTCGGGTCTAAATCCGGATACCTGTCAACTCGTAGATATTTTGGATCCAGTATTTCAGTTCCGGGTAGATAAATACCTATAACTTATTTGTAGATTATTGGATATGGTTCGAATACAGGACAGTTCCAGATTTGAAGCGGGTATATGTCACAACTCCAAAACATTTAAAAAATTATTTATATTCAAATATAATTATAATTTCTTAAACATCTCATATCATAAATCATTATAATATAAATTAAAAACTACTACAAAATAAAAATTATACTATTAATCTTGTTCATAAATAATAAAATATATCATGCTACATAACACAATAAAAATAATAACTCTAAACTATTAATTATCCGGCCATTTTTATTAATATCCTTCAAAAAAAAACAAAATTTTAAAAATAACCCTGCATATCATTTTAAAAATACTATCCTATTGATTTAACATTTCTAAGTACTCATTTCATACTACATTTTTTTTTTCTTTTTTTTTCATTATAGTCTTCAATAATATTTTGTGGAACTTGGTTAGTATTATTTTTAGAATTTGATTGTTGATTGTTTGGAGTACTCGTGGTGTAACAAAAAAATATTGGAAAGTTTTTTGTTTTTTGTTAATGGCTTTTGAATTCAGGAGGATGGAAAGAAATAACTTTTGAATAAAAATATTGCAGTAGAGATATAATTTTTAGAAAGTAAAATATTGGAGATGATGATTTCCTTTTCTATGGTTCAAAAAATATATGAATGAAATACTAATAATTTGTAGAAATGACATATCAATGAGAGCAATAAATTTTCATTATTATACAGAGGATATTAAGGCAAATATATAACTACATTATATTTTCTCACATTCAAGTTGTCAAAAAGTACTGGACTCATCATGGCTTATGCAAAAATTAATATGCAAAGTTGTATTTTTATATATTAATAGTTATTAATATATGTTTTATCAGGTATTTATACAGGTATTGGGACTAGTTTAGTTATGGGTCGGATAATTAAATGAATCCATATCCTACCCATTACAGTATCGGTTCCAGATCGGATATTAAATTATTAATTTTGTAATTGTCCCCATAATTTAACTAGTTATATTTTTTAAACCATACCTTATCCAAATTAATCGGATCTAGGTTAGTTCTGGGTCGAATCTGGTTCGGTTCCGGATCGGATCCGAGTAATCGGTTAAAAGTAGCACCTCTAGGCTTATTTAGTGTGGTCTTTATTATAACGATTTTGAGTATTGTCAAAAGCGAATTTTATCTCTACAGAGTACAGAACATTGTTCTTTGTCATGAGTAATACATGAAGTCACTATTTTCTCTTGATTCTTTCTATTTCATGAACATATATAGTAGCTTCCCCTTTCCTTATTAGTATTTTTTATCTCAAATTTCCCTGTTCCAAAATGACCATACCTAATCAGATATGAACTGTTTAGTTCTTGAAAAGATAGCTGCATCTCGCTTGATATTGCAAATAAGATGCAGTTCAAGTTCTAAATAGTCAATAGTGATTTCATATCATGATGGCTGAGTTATTATACAGATGGAACTTTAATCATGATGCTATAATTCATCGTACATAATATCCGATAAATGATCATGCATAAAGTATAGCCAATAATTGCAACAATTAATATTGAGTTTAATGATATATATTCTGTTACCAAAACACAAATTCATTGATTATATATCAAAAACTTCTTAGGGGCCACCTGAAAAGCTTTTCAAGGGGGGAGAGGAGATGCTATTTTTTATTATTATTATTATTATTATTATTTTTATTATTATTATTATTATTATTATTATTATTATTATTATTATTATTATTATTATTATTATTTATTGTGAAGTAACGAAAAGAACAAAAATCCGTTCGTTCTATTTTTGTGCTTTTTGTGATGTCCTTTCAAGGAGCCAGTTATTATGCATTAAATTCATTAAGAAGTAGGATCATTGACGAGATAACGACATTTAATTATTATTTTTGTCATGTCATATTTACAATTGGAAAACAAATTTGACATTTAAATTAGTTTTGAACCACCAATTCCGTGGTGGTTTGCATTTTCCTACATAATATCATCCATAATTAAGTTCAAGTAATCGACCTTCGTTACGAGGAAAAAATAGCATCACATATATATATCGATCTCCCCCTTAAAGTTTTATTATTAAGCATGATAACTCAAATATCATTAAGCACTTAATTATATATGTCTTACGAAGTGCATGCGCGCATTATTGAATTTTTGGGATGCACTTGACCAACCAACTTAATTGGTGTGGATGTCTGTGCGTGCGCGCGCGCATAGCATGTTACGGGGCTATTGTAAAAGTTATCCTACCTATTTTCTTCTCTTTCTATATATATTTTATATTTTAATATGACATAAAGTAAAAAATATATATTGAAAATTACTAAATAAGTATTAAGTCCTTAAAGATCATAATCTGAAGCTTGCATTAAAAAATATGTTAAATTTATTCCTTTATAAATATTTAATGTAAATTCATTGCTGAATAATGGTATGCTAATTTGAACATATATAGTGGAAGCTTCGATCTGTACGTTGGATTACAAATTTATGTTACCAGCTCTCTCGGATAGTTGCTTTAGCAAAACAAAAACAAAAAACAAAAATGCCCCTGCATGCAAAATACTACCATAGAATAAACTCATTCACATCTAAAATTAAAGTTATATATTTTTGAAAAATAGTGGTATTTACCACTGATTTCATTTGAAATCAAAAATTATTGCATATCTGACTTGGTACTTAAAATTGGTACCAAAATCAAATACGGTGAGTCTGTACAGTTATTAAAAACAATAGCTGAAACAAAACAGAAAAAAAAAAATCAAAAACAACATAACATACCCACAACTAAGGCAACAACATAAGAAAGTACAAAAACAACATAACGTGCATAAAACTAAGTATTAAAGATTTAATAAGTCTTCATCCTCCTCGTCGCTAGACATTAGAGATGGAGGGTTGCCATCCCTAGAACTCTGCACCAGAAGGTAAATTAAGGTTATATATATAATTTCAAATTATAAGATTAAGGTTTGACGAATGTTGTGTGCGAAGTAGAGGAATTGCGTTATGTCGATTGAAATAGAGATAAGAAAATAATGGTGGAGAGTGCATGATTTAAATTGAGATTGAAAATATATTTATCCAATTGTAATGTGATTTTATATATATTATAAGGAGACTGAAAAGTATAAATACATGTAAAAATTACAGAAATTTAATGAACAAATTAATAAATTACAAATTTTTAATTATTAGAGAGGGTTTAGATCTCCTTTTCGTTCACTATATATACCCTTCGGCTTCGCCCATGAGAGGCAATACTACACTAGTTTGATTAATCCTCACTTTATGTTATAGCTAGATTGGAATTAATGATATGAAAAAAAATGCATAGCAGCATATATATATATATAGTGTACATTAAAAACTGCTACTGTTACGTTCGACGAATAGTATATATATAACAAGGTTCGCGATCTATTATATATATATATATATATATATATATATATATATATATATAGAGAGAGAGAGAGAGTTAGGCTGGGTGCTATGGATAGCATAGTGGCCTCCCGTGCTACGGCTCAATATTCAAGTTTTCAAAATCCAAACGGTCGATCCGAACCGTTCATTGTTTAATCCATATTGAAATGTGCTTGGAGACCAAATTTTACATTTTTTGGAATTTTTTTACTATTTATTAAGCATTTTTTGAAACCGCTGTTTTCCAGTGGTGCAGAATTTTAATAAAAACAGCGATTTTGAAACCATCTTAATAAATAGCAAAAAAATTCCAAAAAATGTAAAATTTGGTCTCCAAGCACATTTCAATATGGATTAAACAATGAACGGTTCGGATCGACCGTTTGGATTTTGAAAACTTAAATATTGAGCCGTAGCACGGGAGATCACTATGCTATCCATAGCACCCCAGCCTAACTCTATATATATATATATATATATATTATAGCGACCATAGCGGAATTCTTTTAACTTGTATCAAACACGTTAAAAACTGTATGAATATGATCACGCAGAACTAGAAAACCATTTTCCCCTCGAAATCCTGGCCGTTCAACAATGACAACACAATTTGGAACAGCACGTGTCAATACGTACGTATATATATGTATACGGAACCATGTACTAGCTATAGGTTTCGACCAAATACAGTCGACGAGCACGCACAAGATATCGCGAGAATATATATATTAGTCGACCCAACAAAAATAATCACTGTTGACTTTGTACTTTAGCCATTGTCAACAAAATCTCTGGGAAATAGTTCCAACTGTGGACAGTATATGTATGTATATATATATATATATATATATATATGACAGTGATGATATATATACTACATCTGCCTTACCCAACATTAGCAGTAATATGGAGGGGGGGAAATGCACGTCCCCGAAGATTTTTTTTTAAAAGATAAACTAAATGAGAGAATCTGTATTTAATTAGTTTAACAATATAATTAGAAAAAATTTATATATATCGTATGAAAATATACTGCAGAAACATGAATAGTTAAAATTAAATGCCTTGATTCTCATTTTAATTATCTCAAAAAATAAATAAAATCAAAGTAGTTAATGTATGTTCCTCCTTATATATAGGAGTACATATTATGTTTAAAATTTAAAAATAAAAGCAGGCAATACCTTATATAATTAAAGACACTTTGTTTTTAAACATGAAAAGTAAATTAAATATATGCTAGAATAATGATGTTAAATGAAAGAATTATCACAATGCGTTTGTACGTCAACAATTCAAATGCTGGACAAGTGGATCACACGAGTGAAATTAAGCTGCTCCAAATTGAATGAAAATCGATACAAATGGTGATAGCTAGTTTCCTACAAGTATTGTTGCTATATATGGAGATGCCCCACAGAAGTATAATTTTGTCATGAGTAGGATTAAAATGCATTATATATTGATTTTGCACTTTATTATGCTCCACATCCTTGTTTTATTTTTATATTCCAAACAGTCGATCCAAACCGCTCAACATAATCTCCATATTAAAATATGTTTGGAGACCAAATTTAATTTTTTTTTTGTTTTAGAATTTGTTTTCCTAATTTTTTAGAGAGGTACAAAATCACTGTTTTGAATGATCCAAAGTTTTTTAAAAACAGTAATTTTGTACATGCCTAAATAAATGGTAAATATGTTCTAAAAATTATTAAATTTGATCTCCGAACATATTTTAATATGAATATCATGTCGACTTTTTAGACTTTAAAAACCTTAGAGTAAATGCTCAAAATTAACTGTGCATACATACTGATCCTACTCCTTTATAATTGGAGTATATGATCACTATTGAATAAATAAACTTAAGAACACTTGTTAGATATGTTAATATATATCTAGGTTCTAGATATTGTAAATAAAAAATATCTAGATATCAGCCAAACTCAGCATGACATAGATATATAGTATAAGATGTCTCGAGCTATCATCTTGAAAACCTATTAGATTGATTTCAAGCTACGAATTCAAACTGTTGAAACCTATCTACTTCACAAGTTATACAATTACATATAAAATTTATAAAGTTTTGAATTTATTTAGTATAAATGAAGTGGTAAAAAAAAGATAAAAAATAAATATATTAAAATTAACTTATAAATTATCATTTTGACTGCTTGACTTTATATTATATGAATTTGAAAATTTATAAATTTTGCCGTAAATATATCACTAGTAAAGTAAATTAGATTTGTAGTTTGAAGTCAATCGGATAGAAATTTAAGGCGATAACACGAGACATCTTATACTATCAATCACACGCTAGCCAAACGAGACATCTTATAGTACTATCAATCACACGCTAGCCAAACTCATGACAATATTTAGGAAGAAATAAGTATTCTACCAATGTAGTAAAATACCTAAGTCTAAAGTGTTCTTGAGAAAATATAAGGAAAAATGACAAGGATAGGAAGTAAAGATATTAAAAAAAAAAAAAACATTAGTCATTTTTTACCTTGGGGAAAATGTGGTACATTGTATACAATTTTCTGCAGATCTTGCTTTCGAGTAGAACTAGGGTGCTCTTAAGCTCACCAAATTAAGTTTTGGTGAGCTTAACTCTAAAACTCATTAAATCGATTTCAAATGACGAATTTGAACCGTTGAAACCCGCCTACCTTACGTGTGATGCATCTACATGTGAAATTTTTAGACATTCGAATTAATTTATTATAAAGTCAAGCGGTCAAAAAACGTTCAAAAATGAATGCACTAAAATTAATTTATTAACCTTCTAATTTTGACCACTTGACTTAATACTAAATTAAATTGAATGTTTAAAAACTTCACATGTAGATGCATCAAACGTAAGGTAGGCGGGTTTCAACAGTTCGAATTCGTTATTTGAAATCGATTTAATGAGTTTTAGAGTTAAGCTTATTAAAACTTTGGTGAGCTTAAGAGCACCCTAGTTCTACTCGCTTTCTTTTTTTGCCCGGCCCTTTACTAGTTTGGAATTAATGCAATTCATAATTATCGGCTCTAATATAAAATTCACGTAGAAATATATATATAATCCTGCAGCTCCAATTTTTGACCAATTAATATATACATACTGACAAAACGAAAATTTAATTCAAAATCTGAACAGTAAAGAAAATTAATTTTCTTAACACTGTTGAATAATGGGATCCATGCATATATACTTCCCTAACACTGTCCAAGGGGTATACATCGATATCTATCTATTCTCTGCCATGCAAGCTGTATTTTGTTTGATTTGAGAGGAGCTTTTTTTGCGAGAATTAACGAAATTATGTTATTTTTTTACAGATCTGTCAATCTGACGTGTTCTTTGTATTTATTTTTACAAGCAAGAGTATCTCAACCGTTCTTGAATTTTATTTACAGGGAAGCTATTATTTTTTTTTTAAATATATATATAGAGTTGGGCTATGTTGCATTGCAATGTATGGAGGGGTTTGTGCATTGCAATGTATGGAGGGGTTTGTGCATTGAACCATAAATTTAAAATTCAAAATTCAAATGGCCGATCCAAACCGTTCATCTTGTTCTCCATATTAATATGTGTTTGGAGACCAAATTTTATATTTTCTGAATTTTTTTACTATTTATTAAGTATTTTACAAAATTGTTGATCCAACGGTGACTGTTGATTTTACTGTTTTGTTAAGCCACCGTTGGATCAACAATTTTGTAAAATACTTAATAGATAGTAAAAAAATTCAGAAAAATGTAAAATTTGGTCTCCAAGCACATATTAATATGGAGAACAAGATGAACGGTTTGGATCAGCCATTTGGATTTTGGATTTTGAATTTTAGATTTATGATCCAATGCACAAACCTCTCCATGCATTGCAATGCACCATAGCCTAACTCTCTCTCTCTCTCTCTCTCTCTCTCTCTATATATATAGTTATTTGATTGAATTCTGATTATTAATATTTCAAAACCTTGATACAATTAATAATTAATACATATCTATCGGTTTCAAGATCTGTAGAGCCGTTGGAGTACGAATTTACTAATATTACACCCTAATACTTTATTGAATATCTAATTCAGCTGAACAACATACTTAAATTAAATATATATTCTAAGAAAAGTAGATAGAATTGAATTGAATTAACTAGATCGATATAATTAACTTAACTAGTATATATTATAGGGTAGGGTCTTCGTACTTTCTCTATCTCTGTGTCAGTCTCAGATGACCTTTATTTAATTAATTAATTGTCAAGGTACATAATTAATTAAGCAGAATAATATATAGGTGAGGTAATTATAGGAAAGTTTAGTAATTAATTAAAGAGGAAGCAGAATCCTGGAATCACGGAATAACACCATGCAAATGCATGCAGTGTGGAAAAAGTGCCTGGGCTTTTTGCAATTAGCACTGTCCAGTTGAGATGCTCATATATATATATATATATATATATATATATATATATATATTACATACCTCTCCTCTCCTAGCTACTACACCTATAACTAGGTACACACCACACCACACATCTTAGCTCTCTCTAGCTGATGTCACTTTTTTGTACCTCGCATCTTATTTATTCTCCCTTGTCACATCATATCTACAGTTTCCCTCTTTGTCCTTGTACCCCCACACTCACTTTCAAACCCCCCCCCCCCCCCCCCCCCCCCCCCTCTTATGTGGGTCCCCTTCCCGGCCCGGTAAATTAACTGAAATTTTGAATTTCTATCCCAACACTCCGATCAGAATTCGGGTTTATCCGATTCAAAGATAAAATGACCCAACCTCTTTAATATTCTTGTAGAATGCGTTTGGATGGAATGGAGCAACAATAGCTCTATATTCTTGAGCTATTCGATGCTTGTATGGATCAAGTAAGAATTACACTAATTCACTAATTTTTCATGTTATGTACTTCAAATTATATACGCATGCACTACAATTTCATATTTTTATCAAACGATCCAATTGGTCCTAAAATATTACACCTAGGAATGGATACTAACAAGATATATATGGAGTCATTTAACCTTTAATTTTTCAAAATATTTGTGTTTATATGTAATATTATATATAGTTTAAAAATAAAATGTTACGAGTACCGTAAATTAATCTATGTTCGCAATACAAAAATTTTGTATAATTGATCATCATTCATGTTTATCATTTATAATTTGAATGTGTGGGTCCACTTCGTTATACCTTCCTTTTACTTGGAATAGAATGAATCCCATATCATGTGTACTTTTGCTATATATGTCGAATTCGGACTATAAAGCTCCATCTAATTAAAAGAATTTGGCCATCCACTTCATATCTTGAAGAAATATTGTTCAAATTTTTAAAAGAAAAATATATATGTACGTTCTTAATTATTGCATAGAGAGTGTATTAAAATTGATTCATTTAAAATAAAATAATTGATTATTCATCATAAAGCATCTATCTTTAAAATTTCAAAATTATTTGATGAAAGACTAAATTTATTTCAAATCAACAAAAATTTTGTACATGCTATTTAAGAAGGGAAGATATATCTCTAATTTTAGTTCTTAAAATTTGATATATTATACATAAGAACTACGTGTGCTCTTCAGAGCTTAATCTACACATCAAGCTATGGAGTTATATTAAGATACAAAAGAAACCTTGAGTTAATTAAAACTAAGTTGTTATAGTTACAAGTCGAATCATTTTATTTCTCCAAGATCAATATCTTCATAATTATTGTGAGTATTTTATTCAAAAGCTGCATGTATTAATTGGACATCATCAATTTCGGATATGATGTAAAAAAAACATAATTGATTAAATTATGGTTAAAGTTATAAAATTTATACTTAAATATTTCATTCAGATTCGAACCGAAACAGATATTGTAATGGATATGATATAAATTTGATTTAATTATCTGACACATAACCAGACCCGACCGATATATACCCATATAAATAATCGACATAATGCTAATACAATTATTTATAGTTAAATATATTTAAAAATAATGGATTTCTCAAATGCTTGTGGCATGTATCCACTTCAGATTCAGGCCAGACCTGATAATTTACAAACAAGTTATGAGAATTTATATATCCGAAACCAAAATACTAGATATGAAATTAATGTTTATCATTAGATATGGTATATATCCGGATCCAAACCCGATCTAATATGAAAATAATAAGTACACGGATTAAAATTTGAATCCGAACACTTTTAAAATACATATCTAAATATAATAATATTCGGAATCTACCAACACCGATAGCACCTCTAAACACACTTTTATTATCGCAACAATATCACGTAATACAACTAACACTCAACAATATTAATTAGAACACCAGTAGTCAAACTATATAAACAATTTATCGTTGTATATATATAAATGACACGGTTCATCTCAGACACTCTATGGATAGTTATGGAAGTGGAGTGAATTTCTTGAAGGATATTGGCTTTTGAGCAAAAATGGTTTTGGATAACTTTTATTCACAGTCAGACTCAAAACGTCCAATTTGTATTAAAATTCATACAAATATTTTAAAACTTAATAAATTTAAACTGTTCCGTAAATCTAAATTATCTGTGTGAATTTTAACATCGATCGAACGGTTTAAATGTGACTTTAACTATAGCTTAATTTATCCAAAGCCCTTTGAAGAAAAAGTCTACATTTTCTAGAATATTAGATAAGATCACAAAATATCAAGATACTTAAAATTAAATATTGTTGATGATATATATTTCTTTTTAGAATATATAGATATTTACACAAAAATATTTAGAAAAATATATAGTTTTCTAAAACATGAGACAATGATATGAATCTTCAACTTGTATGTATATAATAATTGTATGAGATGAGTTATGGTGAGCTATATATAGAGTAAAACACGTTCATATTCCACGAAATATCTTCATTTCAAAGTTCAAATAGCCGATTCGAACCTTCCAACATGTTCTTCGTAATAAAATATGCTTGGAAACAAAATTTTACATTTTTTAGAATTTTTTTACTATTTATTAAGCCACTTTGAAAATCTGAAAATCTTGGTGAACAGTACAAAACAGTAAAAGTTTCTGGATCACCAGATCGGCGATTTTCAAAGTGGCTTAATAAATAGTAAAAAAATTCCAAAAAATATAAAATTTGGTATCCAAGCACATTTCAATATGGAGATCATGTTGAGCGATTCAGATCGATTGTTTGGATTTTCAAAATGGAAATTTTTTGCCATGGAGTAAAAAACATGTTTTACTCTATAGCTCACCATAGCTCATCTCTAATTATATATATAGTAAGGCTACGCTACTTCGCGAATTAAACGAGATGTTTAATTCGCACTCATATCTCTAGTTTTAAAGTCCAAATAGCTGATCCAAACTGTTAGATGTTTAATCTATATTAAAATGTGCTTGGAGACCAAATTTTACATTTTTTGATTTTTTTTTTACTATTTATTAAGATGGTTTGAAAATTACTTTTTTTTAATGGTGCAGAATTTTAATAAAAACAGCGATTTTCAAACCATCTTAATAAATAGTAAAAAAATTTCAAAAAATGTAAAATTTGGTCTCCAAACACATTTAATATAGATTGAACATCTAACGATTTAGATTGACTATTCGGACTTCGAAACTAGATACATGAACGCGAATTAAAACAATCCGTTTAATTCGCGAAGTAGCATAGCCTTACTCTATATATATATGAGGAGAGTTCAAATGCCTCCATTTCTTGTGCCTCCATCATGCCTCCATTTTTAAAAATTTAAATAACTCAAAGTTTAAAACTTAAACGTCAAAATAAAACCGTTAGATGTGATCTATGTTATTTTCTCTCTATGTCCATAAAAAATTATCACATTTTGATTTTTCTTTTATATGAATCAATAAGATGAAAAATCAATGTCTAAAAATTATCCACATTAGTATATATTTTTACAAGCTCAAGATGACAACCAAAACAAAGTTGAAATGGCATAATTTTCTACAAGTGCATAGATAAAATGATGTAATTCATATTCAATAGTTTTATTTTAAATTTTAAGATTTAAATTTTGAGTTATTAAAGTTTTTAAAAATGGAGACATGATGGAGGCACAAAAAATAGAGACATTTGAACCCTCCTCTCCTCTCCTCTCTCTCTCTCTCTCTCTCTCTCTATCTCTCTCTCTCTCTCTCTCTATATATATATATATGAGTAAGGCAACCATACATTGCAATGCATAGGCATTTTTGTACATTGGACTATAAATTACTAGATTCAAAGTTCAAATAACTGATCCAAACCGTTCACCTTATTCTCCATATTAATATGTATTTGGAGACCAAATTTTACATTTTTTTCAAAATTTTTTTACTATTTTTATAGATTTATTAAAAATCGTTGTTTTTTGGACAAATTTGGACCATAAAATACACCGATTTTCAATAGATCTAAAAAAATTTGACCCAATAAGCACTTAGGTCAAAGTGCTGCCGGTAGCAATTTAATAAATAGTAAGAAAAATTCAGATAAATATAAAATTTGGTCTCCAAACACATTTCAATATAGAGATCACATCTAACAGTTTAGATCGACTTTTTGAATGAAAACGAAAAAATAACTTATAAACATATATCCTCATATGTTTATGTAAGTAGAGTAGCGAACCTCTATCTATCTATCTATCTATCTATCTATCTATCTATATATATATATATATATATGAGGCATCAAGTTACAACAATTTTTGAGTTACAACAAATTACAACAAGTATTTTCTACATTTTTAAAGTCCAAATTGTTGATCCAAACCGTTAGATGTGATCTCTACAATAAAATGTGCTTGGAGACCAAATTTTACATTTTTTGGAATTTTTTTACTATTTATTAAGATGGGTACAAAAACTAGTCAAATTCATACCATTGAATTTTGTATCCATCTTAATAAATAGTAAAAAAATTCCAAAAAATGTAAAATTTGGTCTCCAAGCACATTTTATTATAGAAATTACATCTAATAGTTTGGATCAACAATTTGGACTTTAAAATTATAGAAAATGCTTGTTGTAATTTAATCCCTCGTGTATATATATATCGTAGAAGTCCGGTAATAACTGATCTCTAGATACACTAAATTTTGCCGAGAACCAGAGAATCACCTAGCCCACATTCAATCAATGCCATTTTCCCACTTATCAATTGGAGTCCTTTTGGTGGTAGCAAAAAAAGTATTTCTTAAAAGGAAAAAAGAAAAAACTTTGACTCTGTTGAGCCAAGAAGAGACAAGGTGAAGTGCATGCCTAACCAGATTAATATGGAGGCCTACATCGATCCCCACCACTGTAAACTCATTCTTCGCTATTTCTAAATGTTGGGCTTTAATTTTAAATATATTATTTATTTACCTTTTCAAATAATTAAAAAATAGACTTGATGTAATTTAATGAGATATACAAGATCAATACAATATTATTGTTGGAGATAAGGATGAATTAATGCAAGAGAACTGTGATTAGTTGGAGATGTTTAGAAATTAATATTCCTTAATATATATGAGGAGGATCAAATGACATCATTTTTTGGTGACATGGATTGACACCGTCCATTTTCAAAGTCCAAACAGTCGATCCAAACCGTTCAACTTGATGGATATGTTAAAATGTGCTTACAGATCAAATTTTACATTTTCTGAATTTTTTTTTGGTTTATTTAGAGGGGTTCAAAAATTCAACGGTCTGAATATAGCGATTTTGTTAAATACTTAATAAATAGTAAAAAAATTCAGAAAAATGTAAAATTTGATTTCCAAGTTACTCTTAATATATTCATCATATTGAACAGTTTGAATCGACTATTTGGATTTTGAAATTTCAAAAATAGACATTGTTACACCATGTCACCAAAATAGTGGTGTAATCCGATCCCTCCTCAATATATATATATATATATATATATATATATATATATATATATATATATATATGAGGAGGGTTCAAATGCTTTCATTATGTCTTCATCTCTCTTCATTATTTTCAAAGTTCAAACAGTCGATCCGAACTGCTCAACCTAACCTCCATAGTTAAATATATTTGGAGACCAAATTTTATATTTTTAGGAATTTTTTTACAATTTTTTTAGATAGGTACAAAAATACTATTTTTAGATGGTTCAGATTTACTGATTTTGTACCTATTTAAAAAAATAGTAAGAAATTCCTAAAAATATAAAATTTGGTCTCCAAACATATTTTACTGTGGAGATTAGGTTGAGCAGTTCGGATCGACTGTTTGAATTTTGAAAATAATGAAGAGAGATAAAGATATAATGAAAGCACAAAAATATAGAGGCATTTGAACCCTCCTCTATATACATAGAGTACATCTAAAATGTAGGCACGTTGGTTACTTGTTAAATTCAGTAATTGGATCCATCCAGTGCGAGCTATAATTTAGAAGAAGAATTCTCTAGTACATGTCATGTGTTGCAATTGGTGCATGGGAATAAGTAATAACAGAGAAATTGAGCCGACATCAGATCCCGCTCCTCAATTATGAATGCCACAATTTTGAATTTTCAGAAAGCTGTCTTCACGGGGTTGCTCAAGCATAAGCAAGCTGTACTTGCTGTGCCTGTATGCTTTGCTGCTTAACTGGAAGCATAACAGCTTAGCATTTATCTTATTGGGTGGTTGTTAATAATTTCACAAATTCTTTTTAAAATATATATTCTACAATCTAAGATCTGAAGTCAATATATATATATATATATCTCCACTGACTTAATTAATTGCCACTTGAATTTATATTTAAAGGTGGTCCAGTACGTACGTACACAGTAAATTGAATATTTACTGTATTATTGAATTTAAAAATTCAATATAGATTAATTTTTAATAAGTTCAATATTAATGAGTATTTAAGTGTGGTCCAGTACCAGTATATATACAGTAAATTGACTCTTATCGGATCGATGTAGGTTCATTGTTGGAAAATGACGGGTCAAGATGCGCGCATGATGGGATAGCAAATATGGTCTACAACTACAATTCCAGTATGTTTAATATTGGGCATAGCATTAATTTAATTTTAGTTATTTAAGGCTATCTAGCTATAGATATTTATATACAGCCTTCTACTAGGTCAACATACTATACTACGATTTATCACGGTCTAGTCCTAGTTTTTCATGGCGCATGTCAAATCTCACGTACTCATGTCGCTATTTTTTTTTTTTTTTCTTGCCACTCCTCATGTCGCTATTAGTGAAGGCATATTGCTATGAGAAAGGTTTAAATGTACTCAAATTTTTTGCACTCAAATGCATTTTATTTTTTAAATTATTTTTCTTTGTTTTTAAAGTCCGAATAGTCAATCCGAACCGTTAGATACAATATATATATTAAGATGTGCTTGGAGACCAAATTTTACATTTTTTGGATTTTTTTTCTTTTACTATTTATTAAGCCACTTTGAAAATCGCTGATTTTGCATTTTTTAGATCATTGAATCAACGATTTTTAAAGTGGCTTAATAAATAGTAAAAAAATTTAAAAAAATGTAAAATTTGGTCTCCAAGCACATCTTAATATATAGATCGCATCTAACGATTTGGATTGACTATTCGGATTTTGAAAACAGAGAAAAAGAATATGGTGCATTTGGGTGCATTTGAACCCTCCTCTCTCTCTCTCTCTCTCTCTCTCTCTCTCTCTATATATATATATATATATATATAAACAGATAGGCTAATGTGCATTCAAATGTATATGGTCCGAAGTGCTTACGGTCCAAATTTGAAATTTCAAAATCCAAACGGTCGATCCGAACCGTTCATCTTGTTCTCCATATTAATATATGCTTGGAGGCCAAATTTTACATTTTTCTGAATTTTTTTACTATTTACTAAGCCACTTTGAAAATCGCTGATTCAACGGTTTTACTGTTTTGTGCAGCCACCGTTTGATCAACAATTTTGTAAAATACTTAATAAATAGTAAAAAATTCAGAAAAATGTAAAATTTGGTCTCCAAGCACATATTAATATGGAGAACAAGATGAACAGTTCAGATCGATCGTTTGGATTTTGAAATTTCAAATTTAGACCGTAAACACTTCGGACCATATACATTCGAATGCACATTAGCCTATATATCTCTCTCTCTCTCTATATATATATATATATATATATATATTAGCGTACCCTGTAATTTCTAGGATTATATATATATGATGGATGTCTACAAGAGCACAACAATTTGCAAGTTTTTATTATATATATACTAGCACCGTGCCCGTGTGTTGCAACGGAGATATATTATAAGATTGAATAGAATATGAAAAAAACTTTTTATTTGACATTCACACAAAATAAAAAAAATTAAATGAAAATAAAAGACAAATTGAAAAAAACATAAATTCAAATAATAAATAACAATAAAATAAACAACAATAAATGAAAAAAAAAATCAAATATAACACGATTTTTTTTAAATATTATTACGATTTAATATATAATTTTCTCCATAAGTAAGACATGTCATTAAACGATTTAGAGGAGATGATATGTAAAGAAACAAATTTCAAAAATATATAATTAAATGATGCAAATAAGGATTTTCTCTACATATATTCTTCATGAAAATTATTTTAACAATATAAATTTTTTTACATATCATTTTTGTACACGAAAGTTCTAGATATTATTCATTTTCTCTTCAGATCAAAAAGATCTTTTGTTTCTGTTAGCACAAGATCTGATATTCATCTTCACAAAAATACAATAGCCCTAAACAAAATATGGAAAAATATGATTGTATTGATTTTCATTGTCGAAACTATAAAGGAAGATGAGAAATGAAAGAATCAAATCCTCTGCCCATTTTCCTACCATCTATGAAAACTAACAAATCTTGGTCTGCCACGTTTTGGACCTCTCAATGATGGTTTTCACAATAATTAAATACTTGGTCTGTCATTAATATTTCTAAGCATAGAAAAATTGACTCACGTGGCCAACAAAAATAGAAAAAAAAATCTAGTTTGTCTTAATGAAATCTCCATTCTTATATTATGATACAACAAGTAAAATAAATTCATAACAAATTACCATAAGATATTTTTTTTATGAAAGAAAAGTAAGTTATATAGAAGAGAGTTCCAATACAATACATGTGCAATTTGAGTTATAAATTTTCAAATATAAATGAAAAAGTAAACTAGTAATTTCAGAGAGAAAAAGGAGAAAGAGAGAAAATATATTATCGAATTGATCAGACACGATATCAAGTGAACTAGTAATTTTTTTTCTCTCCACCCAATGCCTTTTTATACGCCTATAGGGCATTTTGCCAAATGACGAAATACCCTCCATAGGGTCGATTATGGGTGAAAAGACCAAAATGCTCCTTGACCCAATATGCATTGAATTGTTTTGGGCTTTCACTTTGGGCTTTTAAATATAATTAAGTCTTTAATTCTAATGAGCTTTAAGTCCAAAATATTAATCCATAATTAACATTTAAAATTCAAATAAAATCTATATAATTGTTCTGAACAGTTATATTTCTTGCAGTTGTTGTTTCGGTAACTTTTATACGTGTCGTGCATGGTTATAAATTCATCATTGTTTTTGCTTGTCATCTTATATGACATTTACAATTTAATTATATCACGTAGAATTAATTATAAGCATCTTATTATTAATCATAAGAAATTAATAATTAATCAATAAGATTCTTCGATTACATCCTATACAGTGTGACCCGATAGGATGTGTTATGTTTGTAAATAAAATTAAAACTGTTCTAACTTCTACAAATCATAAGAGACACCTGACAGAATGCATTATGACCATCCAATTACACAGATGATGTTGTACTATACAATATCACGATCCAGTAAACTGTTTACTTGTGTCTGTTCTTCTGTCTCATAGCTATCAGGTTAGTTTCAATGTAGATGTGTGTCATCCTTGCTAACTGAATCTTTTCTTGATCTTGAGTAGATTATCAAATATAATTACTCTTGTAATTATATCGCTAGCAGATAATCTTACTCTATTAAGGGGCCCAGTGATGCTATAGCTCGTATAAAATACGAGGGAAAAATAGCATTCTTGATAGACTATCACTTCCTCAGCTAAGCTATACATATAGAAAAGCCACCGTTATGACTGCTTTTTACGGACAGCGGTGGATAACAATCACACATACATATTTCTCAGTGGGAACGATAAATACCTCATACTGTAGAACGTGATACTGAATGAAAACATAAATGACACGAACACAATTCTATTTAATGTTTCATTTGGGGTTTGTCAAATACCATGTTCCTATAACATGTATCTATGTGATTAAAATGACATCTCGTATCAGGTGGTTTGTAAAACATAACCATCTTTTAATCCACATACTAACCTTATCGCGGTAATTAGTGTTCCTGCTAATTACCTTGGTCAGTGACTTTTTAAGAGTATATATCATCTATATTATGGAGTTTCACAATTTCAGTCATGGACTCGAAATGATCCATAAATTCAATAATACTCAAGGCAACAAAATGATATATAAATAAACATTCAATTCATGAACAAAACTTTATGATAATTTATCATATTATTGACTTCTAGATTATTACAAACTAACATTAAGGATATTCTTTCCAGCATTCCAGTGCTTCATCCCTTGATTAGCCTGATATCTACTTGTCACACTCAAAACATATGAGACATCAGCACAAGTGCACAACATGGTGTATATGATAGAGCCAATAGCCAAAGCATATGGTACTCTACTCATTAAGCTTTGCTCATTAGTTATCTAAGGACACAGAGTCTTGCTAAGCTGTGAACCATGATTCATTGGTAGAAATCATTTATTAAAATCATGCATGCTGAAACGATTCAGTATTTTGTCAATGTACGTTGATTGACTTAATCTTATAAGTCTGTTTGACCTATCTCGATAGATCTTAATGCCCAGTATATAGACAGCCTCACTCAAGTCCTTCATTGAGAAGATTTTCTTTAATGAAAACTTGGCTTGTTGCAATAGAGGAATATCATTTCTCATTAAGAGTATGTCATCGACATATAAGATTAGAAAAGCGAGGGCACTCCCACTAGTCTTCCTATACACAAAACGGTTCATTTTCTCATCTGACGAAGTCAAACTTTTTGATTTCTTCGTCAAATCGAAGATTCCAACTTCGTGAAGCTTGCTTTAATCCATAAATGGACATAAGAAGCTTGCACATCTTTCCAACATTCTTTGGATCTTCGAAACCCGTAGACTGTGTCATATACAGATCATCTTCTAAATTTTCATTTAAGAATGTGGTTTTGACATTCATTTGTCATATTTCATAATCATGAAATGCGGCAATTGCTAGGAGCATCCGAATTGACTTCAACATAGCCACGGGCGAAAAAGTTTCATCATAATCTACGTCCATAATTTGTTTGAAACATTTTGCTATTAGCCGTGCTTTGTAAACAGTCATATTACCATCCATGTATGTTTTCCTTTTGAAAACCCACTTGTTAGTTATGGGTTTTACCCCCATCAAGTGGAACAACTAGGTTCCAAACCATGTTGTCATACATGGCCTATATTTTGAATCTCATGGCCTCCAGCCATTTATCGGAGTCGTGCCTATCCATTGCTTCCGCATAGGTCAGAGGATCTTCAGTGTCAAAAACTAAGATTTCATGAAGTCCCATGTATCTCTTGGGTGCATGGACTCCTTGTTGACCTACGTAGCACTTGTTCTTCTAGCTGTTGAACTTGATCCACAACAGTGTGCGGGTTCAGTTCTACTTCACTTGTGTCGAAGTATCTGAGCCAGGGACTAAAACCTCTTACACAGCTATTTGTGGATTTATCTTATCTGTATCAGATATATTATTGTGTGAGCTCGATTCTTCCAAATGCTCATCAAGTGGATTTATCTGATATGTATATGAGCTCGATTCTTCTAAATGCTCATCAGCCGAAGCATCAAGTGGTGAGTTTATATGATCTGTATCAGATATATTATTGTGTGATGTATCTTGAATTTCTTCAAGTATTACATTACTACCACTACGTCCTTTTGCGAGAAACTCATTCTTCAAAAATATACCATGACAAGCAACAACTATTTTGTTCTCGAATTGGTGATAAAAGCAATATCCTTTGTTTCCTTAGGATGCCTTATGAAAAAGTACTTGATAGATTTAGGTCCAAGTTTGTCAGATGTCGAGCGTTTGAAAAATACTTCGCAATCCCATATTTTAATATAAGACATATTTGGGATTTTTCAAAATCATAACTCTTAAGGAGTCTTTTCTACTGACTTGGATGAAACCTTATTTATTGTTAGTGCGGCAGTATCTAGTGTATGTCCTGAAAATAAATTTGAAAAGGTGGCGTTACTCATCATGGAACGAACCATGTCCAACAGAGTTCGATTCCTTTTCTCAGAAACATCATTCCATTGCGGTGTCCCTGGAGGTGTGAGTTGTGAGACTATCTCATATTCCTTTAAGTATGTTTTAAACTCATAACTCAAGTATTCGCCTCCACGGTCCGATCATAAGGCCTTAATAATTTTGTTCACTTGATTTTCTATTTCAGTCTTGAATTCCTAGAATTTCTCAAAGGATTCAGATTTATGTCTCATGAGGTAGACATAACCATATCTAATGTAATCATCAGTAAATGTGATAAACTAGTAATAATTGTTTCTTGCATAAGTAATCATACGTCCACATATATTAGTGTTTCTTGCTCTTTCGCTATGTTTGGAGAAAGGCGCTTTGGTCATTTTTTCATGTATGCAAAATTCGCACGTGTTAATTGATTCATATCAAATTTACCAAGAAGCCCAATTTCTACATTGTCACTGTTTTGGATTCGAAATTAAAGTTACTGTTTTTGATCCAAAATTAAAGTTATCTAGGATTGTCCAAAAATCACAAATTTTAGGGTGGAGCTTCACCCTACAGTCTTATAACAACCATTAAAATTTCATGGAAAAATCCCAAATAAAAAAAAAATATTACAAAAACATGACACACTAGTCACGGTTCCAGCAAGTAGAAAACTGGAAACCCACGTTTTAATTATTTTTAGTTCTTCCAGATTTAATATATTTTAACAATTAAAATAAAATTTTCTGATTATTAGACATACCAAAGTACCATCTAAAAATTATATTTTACCATGATTACTTTAAAAGAATTCGTAGAAAAATTATTTCGTCACATGTTATTTTTACACTACTGAAGAATTGAGATCAAAACATGATTTAATTTTATGAATATGCATTTGCATGGATTTTGAACAACTTGTGACACACATCTCATTAAATCAACTACTTTACATAAAGCAACAAAACAATGAAAAAACATATCACAATCAGGATCAACACACAAATCACAATTAATACTACTAGTTTCTTGAGAATCGAAAATACTTCTGCCTCATTTTGATATATCACAACTTATCTATAATGTTGCATATAAGGATTATTTAAACTTATGTTACTTAAATTGGTTGTGTTGTCACACCAGCCCATCTATTGATTGCATGCTAGATATGTATAAAATTTCCTCTCCGGATTCTTTTTTGTCTTCGAAAGCCTCACAACAACCGGCTTAAGACATCTATTGCAATTATTATAAGGTTTTGATCAGTAACGACTACTTTGGTTACTCATTTCGCCTATACAAAAGAAAAAATAACATTAATTAACTAAACCCTAGTTTAAATTAGTTGTTCCCTAATTTAAAAAATCATTCAAAGTAACGATTAAAATAAACAGAAAATAAAAGAGGGAAGAATGATCTAGCATACAAAATAATGACTCCAGGAGAGGAAGTGCTGATCTTTTTCCGTCGATTTGGGAAGTTAAAATTTGCAATGAGCAATATAGCATAATACTTAATTTGGAGATATACTGGAAGACTCTGGAGAGATTAATCGATCGACCTATGGTTTATTGGAATATATAAAATATAACAGCATCACCATCGGTTTAGCATATTGAGTAGATAATGTATACTAAACCCGAGATTCTAATTATTCACAAAGTGTTGCCCTTGGGAATATGCCATCGGTTTAATATGGTAATAAGTTGTTATTACTTTGTATTATCACCAATGGATCATGTACATAATGGATAGTAAAAGTAACCCCCTTAGTGTCATCGACCGGTTAGCCGAACCGATGTTAAAGAGTCGTTCAATACTAACTGTTTGTGAAATTTAACCGATGGCAAAGGAGAGGGTCCATCAACGCCATCAGTTTTGTACCCATAACAGACGGTAAAAAGTTCAAAGTAATTACAGCACTACCACTTGCAAAATAAAATATTAATACTTGCATGCGTAATTTGATATGACCATCCTTTTTCAGCTCTCAATGGTTCCGCGTCAACCCTCATCAAATGAAGTAGTGGAGACCCGACATCCCCGCATCAACATCCTCAATTCCTTGCGTTAACGTTTCTCTAAGAAAAATAGTTAAACACATAAGTATAAATACTCCATGTGCTAAAAATAAATACTTGTAATACTTGATATTAATACTTTCATATGTCAGCCAGTGTTATATGTAAAAAGTACTTGCAAGTTTAGGTATAAATACTTGCACGACGAGGTATAAATACTTATGTAACGACGAGTTCGGAAGTATGTCATTATGGATCTTAAATATTTGAAAAAAAAATTGTGTAGAAGACATTCGTGATTTTAGATTTGTAAAATTTCTCTTAGATTAATTGTCAGAAATGTGGATGAGATTGAATGAAGAAAAAAAAAAACTCACATCTAAAAACATGTATAGTCTCTCCATGTAGTTTGAGATTTGGTTATAAAAACAATTATTTATGTAAAAATTATTTACCTTATAGGTATAAATGCTTTTGTGTATGGAGATTAATTCTTTAGAAAAAAAAAATCAGTGCTAGAGTTTCTATGGTTTCCAAGACAGTTATAGAAGTTAAGTAAGGAGATAAAACGAGAGATAGATGTATGGGACAATTATTAGAATCCTAAAATTTTATCACCCATGGTCAACATATTTTATTACTGAACTATAACTTAATTAATTTATATATATCCGACATGCCCTTGTAGCCGGTACGTATCAACATATAAAATATGTGATACGTACAGCATATTATATATTTGAATCATGGCATGGGTTGCACATTTTTTTTCAATTATAGATTAATTTGTTGGGTTCTTTTCGTTTTGCTTGAGTAAAAATAGGGATGGATGCCCATGTAGATTTGATTAGCAAAGTAGTGGTGTAACAAAAGGAAAAGAAAAATAAGTGGGGTTGTGTGTTTTTTTTATTTGACAGAAGTTGAGATGTTAGCTGCTATTCTGCCTTTTGAAGGGAATGGAGGTAGTTTTTAAGACTTTGATTCGACATTTGACCAAATTTAGTCTGATCATGTCCATCAGACCGTCCGATTGGGTTGTTGAAATTTTGTTCGACATTTGATTTTTGATCCTCATAGAAGTCTGAAATTCCTCTGCAACTTTTTTGTTTAAAATGATTTGGCAACTAATGTAATGCGAACAACACAACCCGCCAAATAAATGATTTTGAAATGAAAGGACGTCATTGTGTTTCTCCGAAGAGATCGATTAAATGCGAAGGTTGTATGTATTTATATAAACAAACAAAATACACCACACCCCATGAACGAATGAAGAAATGAATGAAGGGGTTATGATGTGACCCCACGATATAATCTCCCAAGTAGGGGAGTGGGTCCCACGAATCGGAGGCACCACATGGTATCACGTCCTGAGTGTCGGCGCAATGGCGGGCATGAGACGAGTGAGTTGGCCACGTGTCAGAATATGATAGGCTCTGTACAATGTACGGAAATGCTTTCAGTCGGAATCCATCAATCAATTTGATAACTTGCTCTGCTCTGCTCTGCTCGTGTGTTTGTGTTTGTGTTTGTGTTTGTGTGTATGGATTTGCGCGCGCGTGTAGTAGTAGACTAAGACTAACACTAAGACTAGTACTAGTAGACAGCAGCAGCAGTAGTAGTAAACGCTGGCTGCTAATCTCTGATCCGTCGGATACTTCTCGGGATTTGCGCTGCCAGTGCCACTAATGCTACTGCCTCTCTCTCTCTCTCTCTCTCTCTCTCTCTCTCTCTCTCTCTCTCTCTCTCTGATCGACTGATCCTGATGAAATGTATGTATGTCAGCACTAATTAATTTAGCATTTAAGCAACCTTTGCTTCTCACTTCTCATAACCTTCTCCAAAACTTCACTCTCATATTTATCTCCCTTGAAAAAATTTGTTTAATACCATTATGATAAGTTTTAAAGTTAAGCTCACCAAAAAATCTGATGAGCTTAAGAGCACCCTAATTCTACTCCTTGTATTTTATTTAATTAATAGATAAACAAACATTAATTAAAACCACAATTAAAAAAGAATTATCTGTTAAAACCATGGGCCTAAATCAGTACTAAGAAGTATATAATATAATAATATCATCCGGCCAGAAGTTGAAACATGTATAGATCCACCGTGGAGCCTTCAATTCAATTTATATCATGAGGCTTCATTGGGCTTTGTGACTATCGGGCTATATGGCCCAAATAAAACTTAGGTCTAATCTTATCTACCACAAGCAAAATACTGTAAACAGTAACATCACAAGCCAACTCAGTGTTTCCATCACATGCATCCAGTACCTAACGGCTAACGCTACCATGCATTCTGGTACCAATCAACAAGCCAACTCAGTGTTTCAATCGATCATGTGGTCCAAGAGTTAATCCCCGATTTAGATTAAAACGACTGTTGCGGAAATAAGTTATATATTTCATAAGACATGATTAGCTAGGCCACAATTAAGTAGTCCATTACTAGATCTTATCTCTTTTATAATATGAGCTTCTCTATCTTCAAAGGATTCTTCAAACACCAAAACTAATAAGCATTTGTAATCTATCAATGAAGACACTCTGCATGATCTCATAACTAAGCCGCAATGTCATGTACAAAGAAAAAAAAAATCTACTAGTCCACCTACTTCAGGTGTTAACGTCCGGGAACACGTGTACACTATAGTACTTTAAAATAAAATTAATAAAATGAAAAAAAAAAATGTATGAATTAGATTTATTGACCTCATTATCAATCTTGAGATATCTCCATTTTTTTGTTTACAAGCAACAATGCCTCTTGCTTGGGAATTTCATTAGATAAAATGCCTAGCAACGCTTCCAATTCTTCTGGGTTGGCTTTGTTTACTAGCTTTTCTAAAGCACTAATACTAGTTGTAAGAGGTTTTTCATTTGTTTTGGGAACTGCTGACGTAGCAGGTATTTGTTGTGCATTAGGTCTTGAACTCCAATATTCAGTGCATACATGATCTTCATCTAGGAACTCTATTGCCTGTTCAAATCCAATACAAATTAAATTAATGAGAGAAGAACGTTTATTACAGTTTCATGCAATCCAATAGCTGAATGCAATTTCTTCAAAGTTAAACAAATTTGAATTAAGTTATGATAGATAAAACTTTCATGTAAATGATGTTCATGTTCTAAACTGAGTGAGTGATGCAAATATGTTCATGTCCCCCTCTCTACTCTAGAGTAATTTTGTGGGTTTTCATAACCCTAACCCATACTCATTGTGAGCAAGAAGTCGCCATGAAAAAGATTATAAGAAACTATACCTTGACAATGCTAGGTGAGGTCAAGCCAAACATTTCAAGGCCATCCAGGGATCCAGGAGGTTGCAGCATGGTAAGCTCAACTTTTCCTTTTATGTGTTGCTTCCTAATTTCCATATTTACCCTCTCTCTCACCATCTCCCAGCATCTCACTGCTGACACATGTATGAATACTTCATTTCTACATTCTTCTACCGTCACCTGGATCATATTTATCAGCAATCATTTGAGTAATCACACCAAAGATTTGTTATTTACCACAGTAACTTCAGTCCATTATAGAATCAGATATAGAAAAAGGTTGAGAAAGTTCAGTTTACCATGAATAGTGGGCCTATATCACCACCATCCACAATTTCAGATATGTAATAGCACATCTGTGTTGGATCAATGACGCTCTGGTACTTCACTCTACTTTTAAAACCTACATGCAACAAAAATTCAAAATAAATGAACACCACAGAATAAAAGAAAATTAAACATTACAGAAAGTAAAAAATCATAATATGAGAGTTACCTTTAGGGTATATGACCTGGCCTGTGCACCATTTGTTCCCACACAAAATGATCCCATACTCTAGAGGCTCAACTATATGGTTGATTTTTCTGACAACACTGGCAACTCGTGGGCCCCCCTTGTTCTTGTGCATTAACATCATGTCAGGCTTACAAGATAACGCCACCACCACTGATTCAGTATTAG
This sequence comes from Carex pumila, assembly GCA_033356055.1. Taxonomy (NCBI): domain Eukaryota; kingdom Viridiplantae; phylum Streptophyta; class Magnoliopsida; order Poales; family Cyperaceae; genus Carex; species Carex pumila. The sequence goes on along the minus strand of JARJHM010000007.1, from coordinate 139,110 downwards.
AAGCGGAGTCTGAAGTTGTACATTCAGACGTACTATTGGAGGTGGCTATCGCCAACTTTTGATCCAACAGCCGAGATGAATTTGACAAACTCGGGTCTTCCTCTACTGGCACTATATCGTTGCCACTACAGTGCAAAGTGGCATCACCAGTAGACACCATTTCTTTTTTTGTTTCTTTAGATGGCACAGTCTCCTTGTCAATTCTCGAACTAGTCGACTGAGAAGAAGAGTTTGTCAGGCTTGAGCTGGGGCTTGGGCCCGAGATCTTACATTCTTCTACCTTTGGTTGAAATTGTGTAATATTGCTTGGGAAATTGCTAACCCTAGAGCAAGTATCCTTCAAAACCAACAAACTTGTTGGTTTGTTCTCAACTTTGTTAACTACCTTCTCATCCTGGACCGAGCTCTGTACTCTTACCTCTACTTGAGGAACCTTGGGTTTAGTATCTTTCCTAATTTCCTTCTTCACCTCTTCTTTGACAGTATTCTTTGTATACCCTTTAGAGATGCATGAGCTCAGACTGAGACGTAGGTCTGACGAGGCCCACTTAAGAACAGCACTCAGCTTACTAGAGACAGCATCAGCTAGAACATTGAGCTCGGATATATCGTACCGAAAGAGAAAGAACCGTGTGCTCCAGTCGCACGTGCACAGGTCCTTTGCATGCAAGAGGCATGCGAACCTGTCAGGGTCGCATGTGCAACCTGCAGCAGAGAGGTGCAGATCATAGTGGCACACCACACATTCTCGGTCGGTTGAGTCAAACTCAGTCTCCATCTTCTTAGGTTGAGAGGTGTTGCATAGGTTTCCTCTCCTTTCACGCTCTATACCAATCCGTTCCTGGATAGGAAAGGTAGGTTAGTGCAAAAATCTCAATATTAAAATATTTTTGGAAGCTTATCAACGGTGCTAGAAAAGAAAGAAATGTTCCAGAAAGGTCATCATAATTTTGCTTGAATTAATTGACCAATACAATATTAGCTTGTCATTAATCATTTTAGAAGAAGTGTGCTCTAACAAAAAAAAACCTTGAAAGAGAACAGATCTAAAACCAATACTGAAGCAATGTATGTTAAAAACCCAGAAAATTTTCCAAATAAATAGTCATTTATTAAAATTTCTGAAAAACTATGCCATTATTTGCTCCTAAAATAACAAGGTTATCTCCGCCTTATTCAATTAGACCAACCTTAAGGGCTCTAGACAGTAAGCCATTAGGCCCAGATGCATTCTTCCAACGCAAATTATCTTCACTGTTATTCTTCATAAACGAGATCTCCCACTGTGCTCTGACAGCTTCCCTGGAAGCTCCCAGGAGCAACTTATCATGAGAAACCGAGATCTTACGTGCCTGCTCCCGGTACAACTCAATTGCAGTCTGGCCATGTGGCAACCAATCAACCGGTGCCACGTTGACAGCTTCAGCACAGTTAAACCCACAGTTGAAGCCTGCATGGTATGCCCGGGGAAATGTAAGGACAAATTCACCCTCACGCTGGACAGAACGGTATACTGGCACACCTTCTTGCTTTAACAGAGACGGTGAAAACTGAGTTACCTGAAAAGAAAAACAAAAAGGAATTGCTTCTTCAGCACTAGAAATAAAAGGCAAACATTTTGGTAAATAGCCGACCTATGCCACTCATGTACATCAATAATATCAGTAAGCAAATTTTATGTTGTATTTTTTTTTTTCTGACTTAGCTACTTGATGGATTGATGCTATTTTGCTAGATAATTAATTAATTGATACTTAATCAAAGCATTTTTTTAGAGCTCAATCGATGTGTAATTCAATGTAAAGCCAAATAACTTAAAATTTCTCATAGACACCTAATACTCATATGACTGCTTTAGAATAATTATAAAAAACAAGAATACTCACCAGATTGTGAAGCAGGTCAGGTTGTTCCTCAAATAAATCTGGCAGGCGCTTCTTCATTGCAGCCTCCAGTTTCGCTGCATCATTTCCAGGGACGCCATACCAAATTTTTGGTGCACCCATATGCAAATAATTCAGCGAGTACAAGTGGTGGTCTTCCACATGCTGTCAAATTAGCACATATACCCATTATCTTTATCAAATTGTCAAGCATAAATGTTGCATATACATAAAAAAGTTTGGGCTTTTTAGCTCCTTACCCAGCAAAAGGATGAGAAGCACATGCCCACATAGAGCCATGGCACCAACACTCCAGAAATATCTCCGCTTTCAAAGGAAAGAACTGAGCCGGGAAGCTTTGGGAAGTTATTCAAGTTCCAACCAGATTTTACGTACTCTTCGCCAGTTTCTGATAAATTTTCTGGGTCAGAGCTTTTTGGGAAACCACTTCCAAAACTTCCGGTTTCCAAATCAGCTCCATACAGTACCTATGTTGAATAGAGAAATGTAAATTTTCAATAAATAATTAATGACTTGGATGCTAAGAACCAACTGGAAGTTCATTTAGTACAGTACCTCTAGCTCTGCAGTAGGTTTCTCTACAATCCGCCAATATTCTCCCTCGATATTTTCAACTGAAGGTTCAAACCCCGGATTGGTATTGTCTCCGAAATACTCCCTTCTAAAATCATCAGAATATTTCTTAAATGTATCTAAGGTGAACTCAGGACCTGGCTCAAACCCAAATCTCTCAACAGCAGATGGATTTTTTCCACCTTGATTGGTACCATTTTCCACGACTTTTCTCCGCTTCCTCATGGTGTTTTGGTTTTGGCAAGATTTATTTGCCGTTTCACGATTTTGGAGCTTATCTAACCTCTGCACACGGGTAGCAAATTTAGAATTTTCCCAAATATTTTTAGCTCTGAGTTGACATGGTGGCCTCCATGTCCATGGTGGAACAATGCGGCAGATACCATACGTCTCTGCTTGTGGCCGTATGCTTTCTATGTACTTCAGTGTATCTTTGAATTCCTAGTAGAAAATTAAAAATGAAATTAGCCAAGACCAAATAAAGCCACTAACAATAAATTTGCAATGGTAAAAAGTTTACAAAATACAAAGTAATTTATCACCTCCTCTGTTGGATAGAACACGAGAGCATCACCAACAGGAGGATTACATGCACTGTCAGGCTTCCATCTCGCCACAACCTGTCATAAATTCAAATAAACTTTAACCTTAACATAATAATTATTAAAACAATTTTTTGTAAAAGAAAGCTCATATAAAAGGAGTTGAGAAAAATAAAATAAAATAATAAATGTACTTTTTGACAGTTCAAACATTCTGCGCATCCACGAAGAACCCCTTTCGGTAAGCTACGACCCGAAGGTAAATCCTGTTTGAGATTGAATTTATTAACAATTACAAAAAACAAAAAAAGTCAAAAGAGAGAGGAAAAAAAAAAGTAACAAATTTATTTGAACAAAATGCACAAAAATAAACCTGAGAGTAATCATCTGTGCAATTATCAAACTGGCTGTAGTCAACCGACCTCCTATTCCTACGTGACTTCCTCTGACTTTCGGTTTGAGTTATGGAAACAGACTCGCTGGCTGAAGTCGAAACGGCAGGCACGCCAGTGGGGGCCCCACTGTCTTGGGTTGCACCCAATGCGAAAGAAGCGAACGGGCCAAAACCTGGCGGAATGGCCGGATCTGAGTGCTGGTTAAGCATAGTAGTAGAAACACACTCGGTACCCATCATAGCTGCAAAATAATAAATTAGATAAATTAGTAATTCATCTTAGATTCTTATCCTTTACAAATTAATTGTGACTAGTTAGTTAAATAAAAGCAGCAAGATGAAGGAACATATCTGACAAGTAATAAGCTGATTTAAGAAGGACAGTAAATTTGCACAATTGGAGTTGATAGAATCAATCAACACATGCCATGCATGTAAAAAATAGCAAAAAATACAACTACCATAAAAAGGTTGTTAAATAGAAACTATAAGCCAATCCAATTAAAAGATATAGAAAATCTTCTGGGACTCAAGATGTAGATCTGCATCTACCCCAATAGAGAAAAGACAGATCTATTTCTATCCAATCCAACTTAATAAATAATTGAACAATCGACCTACCTAATTAACGAAGTTTAATTAATTGATTAATATTTTACGTCCTTCCTTAGTCATCTCAGATCCGATTTGAAAATTTTCCCCCAAATTTAGCACTGACAACCATCATTAATTACACACAGAATCTGATGATAAATCATGTCTGACTCTGAATTAAGTTAATTAGCTTACAATTTTTGAGACGAGCTCTGAATTTTCTCCTTTTGGGTTTCATTGACAAAATAAATAGGAATAGGAATAGGAATTGGAATTGGAATTGCAAGAAGAAAAGGGTAAAAAGCAGGAAAAATACAGAGATCCAACAGAAAGCGAAATTTAGCAAAATTTACCAGTCCTTTTAATTTGCAAAAAGAGATTCGCAATAGCTGATCTAGTCAAAAATAATTCCGCAATTGGTAACCCTAGATAGATAAACAAGGGGCGTCGGTACAGTGGGCTTGGCACAAATGGTTTTGGTGCACCACCAAACCAAACCAAACCAACCCACAACTTTTCCCCAAACCCAAATTATTAATTATTTATTTTTCAAAATTCATACCGATTACCGAGCGAGCGCTAATTAATCAAAGTTGCGTGGAGGAATGAATGAGATTGAGTCGTACTCGTGCGTCGTGCCCAACCAACACCAACTTAGTTGTTTATTATTTATTTTCTTTAATCAAAAGGTACATTTCCAGTAAAAGGCATTTCTCTTGTTAGTTTGAAACTTTGAACAATTAAAAATATATTTGTTGGTTTCAAGAAATAGAAATCGTTGCTTTTTTTTTTTTTTTTTTCTAAATACAGAGATGTAAAAGTGGAAATGAGATAATAGAAAGAGAATTACCAACTTTATTTAGTAGTTTTTAAATAAAACGCGCAGAAATAGACTACTATTATAATAATTAATAAATAGGTAATACTAGATGGTGGAACCGATACTTATTATTATTATTATTATTGTCGAGAAATGAGAGTATTAAAAAGTAAAAACACCTTCCTTTCCAAGTAAAAATGATAAGTTTTAATTAGAATAGCTGAATTTATTCATTCATAAATAAGTAATTAATACATCAGTTTGTACGTGGAAGCATTAATTAGAAACAACTAAATAAAAAAATAAATAAATAGAATTTTGTAAATGTGCGTAGACTGGTAGATGTGGGGTTAAGTTTGCTTTTGCAATTTCTTGCACGGCAGCCCAGCCCAGGGGAGGGGACCGCGTTGTCCAGCAAAGCAATCTATGGTCGGCGCCTGACCCTGGCCTAGAACCTAGATGAAATGAGATGAGATGAGATGTGGCGAGACATTAAGAGGAGTCTGTATTACGGTTCATATAATCCCATCGATCAGGTATCCGTTTTACATAATATGTATACCGTAAGTTCAGATACAACCAACAAATTCAGTATTAATGTAAAAGCTTCCCATGATCCCAGCACGAAACTTAATTAATTTATGAGTTTCTACTTTCTATGCCCGTAAAATCTCATCTACCATACTTATCTCATGACAACCCAACATATCTTTAAACTACGAAATATATGTAATTGCATCTAAAACACGGAAATTAAGATAAACGTTCATACTCCTTGTGGCTAATTATATATATCATGCCAAAGCAGTCTGTTATTTGTAAAATAATAAAGAAAAAAATAAAAAAAAAAGTTAGTGCAAAGGCTAGGCCTTTATACAGTCTTTATCCTCAACATCGTTAATTAGTTTTTTTAATTTTTCTTCTATTAAGAATTGTTAATTTTAACACAGAGATAATAAAATTTGTCTAAACTTGAATATCTATTAATAAAAGAAATTAAGGTGACTATCCTTAAAATCTGTGCCTATAGTTGTTTGATACCAGTTGTCACAACTTAATTAATTATCAACGATCTATTTTCAAACATGTTCACATCAATCTCAATCTCAATCTCAGCCCATTAGATAAGATACATAAGCCCAAAAATATTCCATAATAATATAATATTAGAAAAACAGGAAAATATTCACTCGCCGACCGACCAGCTTTCATTGTTTTTGACAAACCCAGGCCCAGCCACTGGGCAACTGCTTTCATCGAGTGTTTGACAACAATTAATTAATTTACCTCAACTGACAACTGATCACTGATGCCAAACAAATGATATGAATTATATGAATTATATGAATTATATGAATTATATGAATTTTATGAATTTTATGAATTTTATGAATTTTATGATGGGATTGGGAGGAGGATGCCAAAGGTGCTCTCCTCTCTCTCCATTTTACATCTCATCAAAATAAATAATTTAGATTTCATAGTACAGCGGCGCCTACTTAATTGTAACTGTCATAATTAATTAATTCGCTGCTACCAGCCTACCACTTCTGTTCTGTGACAGTGGAGTACAACCTACTCTAAATAATAAATATGAAGCGAGATAAGCCAAGATAGAGGTAGAGGTACACACGAAAATTCTATTCTATACTAAATAAAAAAATGTACACGCTATTAAATTTTACGTTCACTTATCATAACAATGAGCTTCAACCGCTCTCTACAACCAACATTTCTTTCTATCAATCTAAGTTAGCTACAAAATAAAAATAAAATAAAATAAAATTTCTCCAATAAGCTCATGAGAAGGAAAGTAATAAGAAGAATGCATAGTCTAACTAAACATAAAATAAAGAAAGATTAAAATTAAAAGGAGTGAGAGCATCTCTAATTATTAATTAAGCATGCAATTCGAATTTTGCAAGTCAATAAGGCTGCGCCTATCTGCACTTGCAACTTTCTCTCAATGATTCCATTTCCTTCTGAAGAGTAACATATTCCTGGCACATCAAGAAAAAAAAACAATACAGGTGACCCACTAGTCCAGTACCATATCCAACTGAAGAAAATCAAATAATAAAACAAAAAAGACCCCCTGTGTTTCAAAATTTCAAAAATAATCCACAAATTTTGGGGAAGTGCAATGAAAAAATAATGGCAACAACTCAACTTATACTGAAATTCGTTTACTGCTTTTCAGAAAATAAATTGAAGTTATTCAGATTAATACTTGGAAAGATTGCCTTTATGAATGCTTTATGCATTCTATTACTTCTGCGAGAATCATGTGTTGTCACTGTATCATACTAGGGACCTTGGGTTGCATGGAGAATTGTCTTAAATGATAAAAGGGTCTCTTTTTGGCACCATTATGGACAATTCAGTTTTTTTTCTCGTGGATCTCTTTCCTTTATTTACTTGTACAACAACAAAGCCATTAGTCCCAAACAAGTTGGTTAGGTTATAAATGCAACCAAACTGGAGTCACAAAACCAAGGTGGGGGGGACATGTGAAATGAAAAAAAGAAAAAAGAAAAAAGGGCTGTACTGGTACAAATTGGTAGGAAAGGGGGATTGGAGGAATTGTATAAACATCTAAGCTTGAAATCCCTGGAAAGAAATACCATCCTTATTTGTACTGTACCTTTTGCATCAAGGCAACTCTCCTAGTGGAGCTTGCTAAAGAGGCCTTAACCTGCCAACAGGTGAATTTAAAGTTTAAACAAACATATTAGATACTTGCATTTTACTAAATGATATGCAATACTAGTGCAAATTGGAAAGAAGACCCCCTTCCCATAATTGCATCTGAGAGTATCATTTTCTTTTAGTTTATTTTCCAATCAATGTTAATAGGATAAAAAGGACTGAGCTATGCTTTCACCTTTGGGAAGAAAATAATTTGCAATAGGGGCAAAATAGTGATCACATAGTGCTAGACCTTTTCAATTGTATGAATGAAGTGCTTTTTATGTAATCTGCTTAAGAAATGTCTTGTGGCTAACACATGTATGAATGGATTACCAACTAATGGGAATTACACCTTGAGGAGTTCATCTTGCAACTGGCGGCTTCTCTCAACTTCACCATCATATTTCATTCGCCATTCTGCCGATTCATCCATGGCTTCTAGACTTGCGCGTTCAAATTGCTGCCTGCACAAATGATGGATAACCTTGAATTAAATTGTATTTGAAAAGAAGGAAGAAAAGGGTGAAAAAGGAAATCAATCAATCATGTTTTGTTTTGTTTTGTTTTGTTTTGTTTTGTCTTCCTGGATATTTGAAAAGAAGGAAGGAGTGAGGAGTGAGGAGTGAGGAGTGAGGAGAAGAAACCGAAGGATCTCGCGATCATCAGCAGTGAAAGAGGAATCAATGGACCAGATGCGAAGGTAGACAGCCACACCCATCAACATCGCCACCGCGAAGCCTACCATTAGTGCCTGCCTCCTTCCTCCCATCGTCGCCCCTAGCCCCCCTACTATCACAAAAAGATCAGAGCCCGACCCCGACCAGAGAACGGATTTGAATCACTCTCTCTCTCTCTTTCTCCGACTCAGAGGATCCATATCTGGGCTGGGCTGGGCTGGGCTGGGCTGGGCTGATTCTATCACATGCAATACAATAGCTGTTTTTATTTGCACTGGCATGGCATAGGACTAGGAGCCTATAAGAAAGAAACAGACTCCGATTCGATTGCTTGCTTTCTCAATTCTCACTCTCTCACAGCCATACATTCTCCGCTCCACGTCAACTTCTTGTCAACGCTTCAGATTTCCTGCCTCAGCTGCTCCAGCGGATCTTTTTAATATACATCGTCCGATCAGAACCCCGGCCAATCCGACGGAAACCTGTAATACACAGTATTTCATTAAGATTCGTGCTAATGTGCAATGAGTGGATCAGATTCAAACTCAAACGATGAGGTACCTTATTTGATATGAATTCTTCTCATCTGCTGAACACATTCACAAATCACAACACCTTGACCAGGCTAGTTTAGTTGTGTTTCTCCTTTCTGAGTTCTGACTTTGGTCGGAGTCGGAGTCGGAGTCGGAGCTAGTCCAGTCCGTTCACCGTTTGGTTGCCCACGCTACGCTACGCTACGGACCCCACAACATCCTCTATTCTATACTATACTTGTCCGCTTTGCGCAATCACTTGAGAGAAGCGGAGGTGGAGATGGTGGCTGCGGCGGTGATGTTGACTGTCTCCGCCGTTCTCAGCTCCAAGAAGCCAGTCAAGCGTGCCCATAAATTGCAATCGATGTGGCCCACTTTTGATGGCAGCAAGAGAAAGGGAAATGCGAACAAAGGAAGCAGTAGTAGTGAGTTCATGAGAGTGATTCGCTCGGATGCGGAGTTCATCGGCACCGCCACCGCTCCGATTCGAAAGGCCGTGGCCGACATTTTTTGGCTACGATTCCTTGAGAAAAAACCAGCATCAGCATCAGCATCAGCGCCGAAGAGAAGAGATGATGTAGTGTCTGCTCGGCCACAGCAAGAGTTTCCTGTTCTTTCCCCATATCCACCAGGTACAGTTTCTCCTTGTTAGAAAATCTATATTTAATGGAGGTACTCACCAAGTAATGATGAAATATGTTTGGAAATACTGTTTCTCACTGGGGAAACTCAAATTATCCTACCTGACCTGTGCTGCATACTTGTCAGGGTTGTCATCTGTTGAATTGATGATGGCTGATTATGAAGCTCTCAAGTTGTATATCAATTATTTCTGGCATTCTTCTAAGGTCTTGTCCACTCCTATGCCCGAAATCTATGATCCACAAGCAGTTGCTGATTATTTCATATGCCGGCCTCATGTCTTGGGATTTCGTATTATTGAGGTATCCAAACAACATAACTATATTCTGTTTCCTTTTTCCTTTTGTCCTTTTTTCTTGCTTGGTTGCTTCAGCAGAGCCTGTTTTGTCAACTACTTACAAATTGGAAATCTAAAAGAATTTTGACAATGCAAGATACATAGCCAGATTGGTGGGCTATTTGGGGTACTTTTTTGATACTTTTTTCATCTTGATGTAGATGCGCTACCAACCACTGCCGAAATGGCTTTTCAAATGTTATACTGAAGTGTACTTTTATCACAACTAATTTGAGGACCCTATCTGTTTTAGATACTTTTTGCATTCCTTACTGCTGCTGTGAAACTGCGTGCATCTAAGAGGATTGTGTTGGAGCCAGATGTGCGTAATGCCAAGCTTAGCACTAGCTTTGATGGTTCAAAGTATTATATGGGTCAGCTTCTAAAGGAAACACTGTTATATCTTGGCCCAACTTTCATCAAAGGTATTGTTTGGTCCCAATTCAACATAATTGGTTATGGTTTTGCACTCCTGCATTTAGTTTCACAGCAATTTTGAGCTCTCCATGGATGCCTGTACCGGTGCCATTTCAATTAGTATTGGTGCATAAATTGTTGGCTGAAATTGCGATCCTCTTTTAAGTACTTGTCTTATGATTGAATCTCTAAGGATGTGCTCTTATTTATTGATCACAGTTGGGCAGTCACTTTCCACGAGGCCAGACATTATTGGTTCCGAGATTTGCGAGGTTAGGTAAAATACCCCATGACACTTTTGTGTACTGCCTCTTCAGAATGCCTGCTCATTTTTCTTGCCTGATTTTTTTTGTCAACTATTTCACTTAAGCAGGCTTTATCAGATTTACACGACCAAGTTCCACCATTTCCAAGAGAAAAAGCCATGGAGATTATAGAGGGAGAACTGGGATGCCCTTTGGATAAAAATTTTAGCTACATCTCTGATCAGACGGTTGCTGCTGCTTCCTTTGGCCAGGTTCTTATTCTCCTAACAAGTAGCTCTTGAAGATGTATTGATGTCATTTTACTTTTTATTGGGTGATGTAAAGTACGCAGCTGAATGATTCATGGAACATAGTAGGAAATTATTTAGTGTGTTTGTTGTTTACATTGGAGTAATTATGAAATTTCTGTTACTTCATTTAATTTTTCTTACAAAGGGAAGTTGTAATAAACATAAAAAATTATACTATTTGGTCAATTATGTTTGATTCTGTGCTCAGATGTTTTAAATTTCAAAAAGAAATCTACTACTGCTTAGGCTATTGTAGAACAAATCTTGTACAGCGTATAGAAGAAATTTGTTCTCTTTCCTAAATCTTTTACTTGTTCAACATAAATAAATCAGGTATATAAAGGGTGTACAACAGACGGAAAAATTGTTGCATTAAAGGTGCAGCGTCCTGATGTGCTTCGGTCTGTTGTGCGAGATATGTACATACTTCGTCTTGGGGTCAGTGCCCGTTTTCAACTTTTCTAATATTTTTTACCAGAAACATCAATCCGGAATTATTGTCTGCAAGCATAGCATGGAATAAACAACAATTTGGCTGTCAAATAGCCTCAATCAAGCAAATGTATAAACAGAAGACCAAAATGAAAAAAAAAATGGATCAACTGGTATTAAATCACCAGTTTCATTTCCCACCTTACACGTTGGTAATATAAGAAAAAATAGGAGCATTAGACAAAGGACTATGATGCTACCATTTAGCTGAAAAATACTAGATTGGGTGTACCAAAGCAGTAAAGTTAAATAAACCGTCCTTGTACTAACAATATAGTTTTGTTTCGGTTCGGTTTCCTATTATTTTATTTATATTTTTGCTACATTAAATTTTTTAGTTGCTGGGGTGACATCTAATAGTCATTATGAGACAGCACCAGTATGAAAAACCCCAAAGAAAGGAAAAAAAAATATAGTCTTTGCAATGCTAGTCCTTGTTGAAACCACTCATATAAGTAGCTAATGTTACCTTTCTTGATTGATATTTTATGATTGATCTAATAAGCTTCTACTGCAGCTGGCTTTTTTGAGAAAAGTAGCCAAAAGGAGGAGTAATATAGCCCTTTATGCTGATGAACTTGGCAAAGGCTTTGTTGGGGAGTTGGACTACACTCTTGAAGCTTCCAATGCCTCCACATTTCTTGTAAGTAAAATATTACTTTTATAGTTGTCTTTTATCTCTTTAATTCAATGACCTAGAACTATAACATAAACTTTTGTCCTTTAGTGTTGTACTAATTTTCTTAATTAGTTATTCAATAAGCTCCAATCAAGCACCTGATGATCCTGAAATTGGTCAAGTAGGAGTCACAATTTTCATATATTAATCCATATTTGTACCTGGATCAGTATGGTACTTAAAAAGCTGGGAGTTAAGTCATTGATCCTCGAATAACTATCCGTTTCTTTGTCCATCTTTAATAACAAGCTACGAAAACCTAAGTAATAAGAGGAAAAAAAGGAACTAAAATTGATATCCCTGATCATACTTATTATTATTATTATTATTTTTTGAATGCAATGCAGGAAGCTCATTCAAAATACTCATTTATGGCGGTCCCAAAGGTTTTTTACGAACTCACAACAAAAAGAGTGTTGACTATGGAGTGGATGGTCGGTGAAAACCCAACTGAACTGATTTCCATCACCAAAGAGCTCCCCGCTAATAGTACCAACCGTTACTTAGATGAAAGGAAACAGCTTGAAGCACAAGCTCGTCTTCTTGACCTGGTATTTGTTGGGCTAAGCTTGTATAAACTTGGTAAACCAATAGAAACTCCCATGATGTATTCAGTGTTTGGAAATTTTGATGTATACCCCTGCAAAAACTAAAAACATACAGCCCTGTGAGGTGTGGAATTCCATCTTGTCAGCAACATGTCTAAATTTTGGTATGCATGATATTTTCTTGTATTGCAGGGATGTAGTTCATAATTTTGTCAGTTCACTCTTATGACTTTGCTTCCTGTCAATTTTAGCTATGTTAACTTTGCTTTTTCTGGTTGTAAGTTTTGTGCTTTTTTCTGTAAGTTACTAGAAGTATTTGAAAATGCATTCCGATTCAATATGCATGTTATGATGCCTTGTCCTTCCATAACCTTATTTTCACTTTGCAAAACTACGGTCACATTTTTTTTAGATGTACTACTGAGGAGGATGTGCCTTTGACAAATTTCATGCTGTAAATGTACTACTGAAACCCCCCTATTTTGTTTTAATGTTTGGTATAAGGTCAACAAAGGTGTGAGAGCATCATTAGTGCAGCTTCTGGAGACTGGTCTTTTGCATGCAGACCCTCATCCCGGGAACTTGCGTTATACTCCTGATGGCCGCATTGGGTTAGATTTACATTCTTGTAAAACTTTTAATTCAATCACATTATTATCTATCTATATATATATATATATGCAATTATGCATGTTGTATCCTGCATGCGTGTTTTAGGTTTCTAGATTTTGGGTTGCTATGCAAGATGGAGAAGAAGCATCAACTGGCCATGCTGGCCAGCATAGTGCACATTGCAAACGGAGATTGGGCTGGTCTTGTCTCTGATTTGACTCAAATGGATATAGTCCCACCTGGGACCAATCTTCGACGTGTTACTCTGGTAAGCCACATACATGTTTGATATGAATTGGTATATTTTTGTCTAATATTTGTGCTCTAAACCCTAACTATTAACCCTAAACTCCAACAGGTCCATAATTCTAACCCTAAAGCCTACCCTTTAATGTTTTTTTTTGGGCCAACCCATCTGGTCCAATGAACAGGTCCTACCCTCACCAGTTAGATGACTAGCATGGGAGTAAAGAAAATTATTATTGGAAATTTTGCTCTTTGCTGCTTTTGTCTATAGTAGGCCAATGGTTTATGCTGGTTTATACCATCTGATGAGTGATTTCAGCCTCAAAGTTGGTCTTGGTGCATAGAAATGATATGAAATGATATGCTTTATCCACAAATGGTTTTATATTCTTTTAATACTCAAAGGTATATCTGGTTTCTTTTAAAATGTTTTAGGAGTTAGAAGACGCTTTGGGTGAGGTTGCATTTAATGAAGGAATTCCAGACATTAAATTTAGTAAGGTATGATCTTGTAATTGTCATTTTGTACTCTATCTGTCATTCTTTCTATTTGTATTGATTTTTCTGAGAAATACAATACCAAAACAATTGAGGCTAAAAACATTCTAACTGCTTCAGTTGGTTGTTTTCATTTTGTTTTCCTTTTCTTTTCACAAATCATGTCCTTGTAAAGGGGCAAAGCCAGGAGAGTTCTGTCAAGATTGTACTATTTATATTTCTTCTTAAAAATGTATAATTAATTGCAGGTGCTTGCCAAGGTATGGTCGGTAGCACTGAAGCACCATTTTCGCATGCCTCCTTACTATACACTCGTCTTGCGGTCCTTGGCTTCACTGGAAGGTTAACGTTTGTTGTTGAGCATCTATGTTGAAATTCAACATAAGAAAATATATTTTACCTAAATGTGTCTTCTGGTTGTTAACAGGCCTGGCAGTGGCAGTAGATGAGAACTTCAAAACATTTCAGGCTGCATACCCATTTGTTGTCAGAAAGCTCCTTTATGATAATTCTCTTGCTTCAAGGAAAATTTTGTACTCGGTACTCCTTTGGCCCTCTTTTTATTCATTGTTTGTTTTTGTTGTTCTGTAGAAGAGGGGAAGGGAAGAGGGAGTGGTAAAGCTTTTGGAAAGAAGTTTTTTTTTTCTCATGGAATGAAATAATATGCAATGCTTGTTAGCTAATCAGAAATAACCAAGTATAGGAATTTTGGCAGTGTCAAGGAACAAGCTCATTTTTATTGGTAGAAGCTATTTGATTGGTGAAGTAGAATTAAGTAATGAGATGAAAAATGGAAATCCATACAGGTAGTCTTGAACAGAAGGAGAGAGCTACAACTCAAGAAGGTCCTTCTATTTCTCAGACTAGGTTCGGTCAGGTAAGCATATTGTGTTATTGTTTAATTATTAGTCCAGAGCATAGGGTGAATAATTTATTACTGATATGTAATGAACAGAACGAGCATTGGTGTAACAGACTTGTCAGAGGCAATAAATAACCGAGAGGTTGGGGCAAATGAATTTCAGACAGAAAAATTAATTCTGAAGCTTTTGCCTTCTAGAGATGGCGTCGTCTTACGGAGACTTCCCATGACTGCGGTATGCATTTTTCATCTACCCATCAGAAAAGTTTAACCAAGTGCTTGTTGTATTTAGCAAATGAGGTTGGAACATAAATGGCAATATCAAAGGTATTTGAAAGAAAATTCTAAGATTAAATGTGTGATACTTTATTTGCTAATTTTGCTTTTCATATCATCGTAGACAAATCTAAATTATCATATTATGTTTATTAAAACAAACAACTCAGCTGTATATCAGCGAGTTAAACAATTCCTTGCAACTTTAAATCTAACATTGGCATTATTTGCAACTATGAAGATTTGAAATTTGAACTATAATTCTTTGGAACTGTTGATTCTTAAATTTGTGCTTGTAGCCAACCAACCAATGACCAAAAACAAAGAAACTCCAAGTAATTACATCCATCAAATGATTTGTTGTTTTGAACTGGAGCAGGATGGGGCTTCCTTGGTAGAAGCCATGCTTTCCAAAGAAACCATCTTTTTTCGCCAGTTTCTTGTAACTGCTTTTGCCGATTCCATTTGCCAATGGCTGATGAAGACTACAATTGGCAAAGAAGGGACCCGGCAGCTAAATAGAGAAACAACTTCACAATTGCAAGCAATTATAACAGATCGCAGGGTGAGACTGGTACTATTCAAATTGGTGAGGGATGCGAGCAGACAGCCCTTTCTAATGCTACGATCAGCTTGTGTGTTGTTAAAAGTTTTTGTTGTTGCCTTGGCAAAAGCTTTGCACCGTTTTGTCGTGCACTTGTCAGAAGGATACTTACCATCATTTTTGCTGGCACCAAGGCAAATAGTGGGTAGTACATAGAATAACTTGTATATTTTGGACCACTTTGAACAATTTTATTTGTTAGAGAAAAAAACAGATAATGGAAATTGAAAGTGTAAATTGTCAAAGGTTTGAGGAATGATCTTATATTGCTTTTCGGAAACATTTTGCGTAATTCCTTGATCTCATATTAGTTTCTTATTTGTCCTGCCGTGGAGATCCGACCTTTGTGGAAATGTGTTCTCAAAATTTTCATGCCGTCTTTTGTGGCTGAAAATAAGAACTACTCCATGTCAGTATATGTGACAATTGGAAATTGTGTTTTTATAGTTACTGCCCAAGCATCGTCATATATTATGGAAAACACATACATTAGAGTTCTTAAATCATGTTCTCTTCTCTTTGTTTGATGGAAAATAGGCAAAGGATTAATTGTTCATGTTGTTTATGTTTCATTTTGTAGCTGATTAAAATTTGAAAACTAGAGATGTATAATTAACATGATGTTAGAACCCTTCTTTTTTTTCTTTCTTTCTTTCTTTTCTGTTGAAGTGACCAGAACTCAATGAAACAGAACAACAGTATGCTTTCTTATTCATTCTACTAGTTCTGTTAAAGTTGGTAACAACAAACAGTTTGTAGACGTTTCCTTTGTCTGATACTGCTGTTTCCTCCTCAATACATGCTGTATGTCCTTGATGAATTTGGTAAATCATGCACTCTCTAAGAACACATGAATTATAATTTTACAGGATATGCCATGTTTGAGTAGACAAGATAATTGCATTTGCATGACATTAATCTGTTACTAATTTTCTTAGTTCAAATTAACCTATTCTGCTACGCATTAGATATATATATATATATCAACGTTATTTAAACAAGAGATTATAAGCAGGAATATCTCGAATTCTATGCACATCATCAAGTGAAAGCTCTCTCTCAAGCTGACTCTTTGTTGCTTCCAGTATCTCCTGGCAGACACCATTAAACAAAAACAAGGTATTAGAACATAGATTCGCAACAAAATAACTGAGGTTCTCATCTTATTTGGTTAGTCCGAAGAAGAAGGGAAATATCAGAGATGATGTACATTAAATTGCATATATGAAGCATGCCTTGCTAACCATTGCGCATCCATCATCTCAAATGCTATACAGAACAAAACATCAAACGCTTCTTCGTCTTCTAAAATAATAATTTACGACCAAACTTAATTACTATAATATCAACAGAAACAAAAGATTTAAGAAAAAAAATGAAAATTTATGAGTAAATGTAATTCACCTGATAACACTTTCAAGAAGTTCATTGCAGGAACAGATTTGGGTTTTTCTGTACAGATCAAACAAATTCACATCAGTTAATGTGTTTACTTACTCTCATAAAGAAAGGGATAATTGTTTGAAGATTTGGAATTAGAGATTTTTCTTTAGTTCTGTTATGTTCCAATACTCATTTCTGTTCTGGGATATATTTTAGCTTTACTATAAGCAAAACATTTCTCATGAAATGGTTAAAGTACATCTTTAGTCATCTATAGTCATGTCTGACAGTACCTGAATTGAGTTCTAGCATCTGAACCAACATGTATGAAATGTTGAGCCCTGCAACAGCAAAGGGATACTCCCAGGTGGCCCGTTCTCCATCTCTTTTGTGCAATAGTCTTTTGAATGAGCCCTTTAATATTGTGTGTGTGACAGGGGAATCGTTAGATTATTGAAAAATATAAAAATCATGAATTTTAGGAGGAAGCTCTCCTTTATACACATACAGACAGAAATACTTACCGGATAAGTCCTCGCAAAGAACAAAAGATTTTCCAAGGAAACAAATCCACTTCCCCTGAAAGATAATTTTATACAAAAACACATAAACAGTAATGAAAAATAATAATAATATGATATTCTTACATATTATCTGCAATTAAACTTTGCAAAAGACCTATAGTTCCTCCATTGCAAAAGACACACACACACACACACACACATATACACAAAAAATATAGTGAAAGATGGAAATGAACCTGAAATCGGTGGAAGGATTGACTCCTTGCCAACCCATATCCTTCCATTGCTCGGAGACCAGTCCCGGTAGTTCCCTTTCTGGAAAAGATGCCTTCCAAAGTGCTTTTAGTGCGTCCTGCATAAACACCACATCGATGAAAAATATAACAGTAATTAAAACATTGATGCTTATGTATCCATAATGATTTCAGAAGATGTAAAAAAAATTTAAGGTGTACTAAGCTTATTAAATCATGCACCAATATTCAGTAAGACCATTGCAGGAAATGGTCATAGAAGGAACATATACTTACTTGATGATCAGGTCGGGTTTCATCAAAAGGTATACCTAATCTGTCCTTTAATTTCTGGAGACGGTGTTCCTGCATTAGAATTATTTAATGCAGTTGATAGCATAGAAATTTAGTTTCTCAAAATTAATTACAAAAATAAGCATAAAATAGAAACATAAAAAGCCATTAAATCTGCGTAGAACTTTTTGAAACAAGTCATGTTGATTGCATCTGGACTGATCAAAATAAATTAACAACTGTATCACATGATTTATTTCTCAAATAAATGCATGTAATATCATCAAATGAGCAAATCATTAGTGCATATAATTTATTTCTCAAACAAATTTGTTTGCTGCAGAAATTAATTGTTAATAAATGTTGCAATGCTATTCACAAATATCATCAAGTGACAACAGTTCCAATAGGAAGAATGAAAGAAGAACCATGAGATCTATGATTTATGTTTTCGAAAACAGTAATTAAAATGATGACTATATATGTGAATAAAAAATTTACCTGAAGAGGGGTCAAATCAAAGTTTCTGTTACCAACACCAATAATTTGTTTTCTAAACGTTGAGCGGTTCAAAAGCCCTCCAAACCATGATCGATTTCCAACCATATCATTAGCTAAGAATTAATTTCAACAGTTTAGCATGGTATATCTTTCTTGTTAGAATAAACATGAAATTAAAATTGATTAGAGCAGCTAGTTGGGAGAAGGAATGCACCATAGCTCTGTTCCCTAATTTTTCAACGACAATTATTCAACCACCTGCATAATAGGAGAGATGGAGAGAATCGAGATTGCTCCAAAAGTTGAAAAAAAAAAAAAAAATAGTTTTAAGGGTTTGATTGGAAAAAAAAGAAAAGAAAATGGAATGTAACATGCTTCTTTGGTTGGCACTGAGGTAATACTATTCATCTTTTCTAAACAAAGAATTCCTATATATAACCAATATTAGTAGACCAGCACTTCTCTCCCGATGTCTGATTACATATATAGCATGTAAAAAAAAAATGCTGATCAAGTTAGCAAAAAACTAAACACTTTGATGGTTTCTACCCATTACTGAGATTTGGATTTTGAACAATCATGCAGCAAATGTTTCACACTTTCACCATTTTAAGCACCATATATAATTATAATATATAAACTAAAAATGAAGAGCAAATAGGAGGCTTAAAATATTGAGCGTTCTTGAATTGGACTTGGTTTAGGGTTTAGGGTTTAGGCCCAAAATGATTTGACTTGTGGATTACAAGATAATGTGTATTTGGGATGAGCGAATTAAAATATTTCAAAAGGATTAATCTTGCTATCCGTGAAAGTAATTAATTAAGGATTAATTAATATTTTTTCATGCATGCAAGACCTTAATTATCTTAGCCTAAGAATCAAAATATTAATTAGAGCAATCTTCCTAAGAGAAGCACGTTTTTCCAATCTGTCATTCAATATCATCATGGTCATGGTCATGGTCATGATCATGATCATGATAATCTGTTTCTAAACAAATTAAGACCAAACTTTAACCACCTAAAAATGAAAATATATATTCTGAATTTGCTGGACATTGACATTAATTTTCAAGTAGGGTATCTATGGGGTTTTTGTTCAAACTTCAAAGGGTTTTGAACAAAGTCTTATTTGAATTAACACAAATTTACATCTAGAGGAAGATGACGCGCGTCAGTAACAGATTCCCACTACCAGCCATCAATTATCATACATGCATTGTAATTTTCCTCTTTTTTACCAAGGGGATGACACATACATATACATATACATATACATATACAGTCAATTAACCAGAAAAAAGCGGTTCTGGGTTCTGGTCCATATTATGTGCACTTTCTCCAGACCAGTCTGTGGAAAAACCCCACCACATGTATTTTTTCAGAAACTTTTTTTTTTTTTTCAATTGCCAGATCGAGCGGTTCTTACTTTGACCATTTTTATGTGCTATGTATAGTACCAAACACTGGTATTATGGTTACAGGAATTCAGGAAATATCATAGAATGGATCTGGCAGACAGTTCCTGCAACTACTGCTATATCACGATCCAAAGTCCCATAGCCATGTTCATGTCTCCAACCTCTTTTTCACCACCAATTGGAAAAATGCAGTCCAGACCACAAATTATATATGGAAATGTGGAGGTGCTGTGCTTAGTTGTAATTTATATATATAGAATGAGGCTTTGGTACTATACATAGCACACATTGGTCGTCCATAGTTTAAGATAATTATCTGTGTATTTAAAGTCCAAACAATGGATCTGAACCGTTCAACATTATATTCATATATAGAAATTAATGTACTTTGAGACTAAATTTTATGTTTTTTTAGATATATAGTGTCTAAAATCATGTACTTATTTTTAATGTCTAGTATCACAATTTAATTTTACTATTTTTTTAGAGTCCGGACTCGCTGTGAACATTTAATTAATTAGTTGTAATGTCTATTTCAATAATTGCAATATTAATTAGACTGTGTTAATTAGTGCTCTATAAAATTGCAAATTGACTCAAATTTGATACACAGCATATCTATATAGTTTAGGGTACATCTATATATTATTTTAATTTGAATAATATCTTAAAAATATATGCATCATATATATATATATATGAATTTGCTATTCATAAAGGTGATCAGTTGCATGCTAGAATTATCCAAAATAAATCAACAGTACATCTTGGCAGAGATAATTCTTTTAAAAATTTCATTCTCTTGAGAGAAATATCTAAATAATTTGAAGAGTATGGTAGGTGCTGCATGCTTTGCTTGATAAAATTCACTTCCAGAGAGAGAGAGATATATATATATATATATATTAATTGGACCCACCAGCCTCTTTATATTATGTTTGTGTTATAATGAATTCATTGAACTAGAAGTACAGGCCTTAGGCATTAATTTGCCTAGCTAATTAAAGAGGGAACAGTTTTTCTTTTTATAAAGAGAAGTGGTCCATGCATGGCTAATAATAAAAGAAAGTCGGCCGATCGATCTGCCTTCAATTTTATTATTTTTATTTTAACAGATGGTGCATGCACCGTAGGCCCATCAAAAATCATAGCAATTAATTAATTAGAGTGCTTTTATTCTGTTTCTGTCCTCGAATGTGTATATATCTATCAAAAAGATTTAAAAAAAAAAAAAAAAAAAAAAAAGCTGCACAAAGTGAATGTTGGTTGATAAATTAAAGGGTGCACAAGGACATAAGAGAACTGATACTCATAATCTCGATCGAGTTTAATTTCAGAGAACAAGAACAAACGATGCATGGATCGATGACCTGGTGCAGATTCCTCAATTGCTCGATCTTGTTCACATGATGTCGTTAAATAGTCTTCCTCAATCTGCAAGAAATTCAAGCACAATATATATATGGAAGAGTACTGCACAACCATCAGCATGAAGCCACTTTGTTAATTATATTACTTGCAGATTCCTCAATTGCTTTTTTTATTTTTTTTTTTCGTTTTTTTGTTTGTCTCTTATTCGAATTCACTATTACATTATATTGTAAATCCACTAAAGGTTATCTCTCAAAACCCTTCGAACCTATATATATATATATATATATATATATGTAATCAATTGCGGTAAATAAAATAGGAGCACGACTCCTGTTTCTTACTCAAAAAATATTAGATTTTGAGCAAAGCTACTGTGAGAGAGTTTGGTAAAGACAATTCTAAAAAAAATATTGAATTTGTTTTAAACGACAAATCCAATGAAATCAATCTAGTTCAAATTGATGCGTGCATGCAAAATTTTGAAAATTTCGAATTCATTTAGTACAAAGTCAATCGGCAAATAAATAATGAAAAATGAAGGTATAAAATAACTTATAATAAATTCATTTTTTTGACCGTTTGACTTTGTACTAAATGAATTTTAAACTTTCAAAATTTTACATATGCATGCATCGCTCATGAAGTAGATTGATTTCAACGGTTTGAATTCACTGTTTGAAGTCAATAAGATAGATTTTTAAAGTTGTGCTCACCAAACTTGATCTCTTAGTGAGCACAACATATACGCTAGCTTTGCTCTTAAATTTTACCATACATGATAAATTATTTTTGAATTATATTCTTGCATTTTCTGATTAGAGGTAGGGATGGAGCTAGACTTTCCGATTATGGGGGTCAATCATATAAAATTTTTATGGTGCGAATAGGGATCAATTTACGGTATCCGTAGCATTTTACTCTAGATTATATAGAAAACTGTATATAAATACAAAATTTTTGAAAACTAATGAGGTCAATTGACCCCATTAGCCCTTACTGTCTTCGCCTCTGATTAGAGGAAAGTTAGTACAAGGAGTACTGAAGTCTAAATATTAGAATTGGGAGGAGTGAATATATAATTAGTGTAAGTACGACCTTATATATATATGCTGGTAAAAAAAAATGCTCAAGTTAATTTTAAAGGCCATAAGTTGGACTTCACAAAATGAATTTTGATTTCAGTTTATTTGAGAAATCAAGCTTTAATTATATTGTAAACATTGTATATTGAATTAAGTTCATTTTGTCAGAGTTAATTATTCGGTAGAGCTATCCAAATAGTTCTCTTATCCCCAAAAAATATTGTCAGAGTTGTTTTTTCTAATCTTTGTACAAAAATAATTAGAATAGTATTTATATAATGTTGAACCTGCAGACAAGTGATTTTTACTTTATACAAGATGTGTTGTGTGGTTTAAACAATAATGATACTAGAAGTTTAAAATAGTAGGTTCCATTTTTTTTTTTTTTTTATTATTGTTCGAACAAGGTTTCATTTAGATTCAGACAATTAAGTGTCTATTTCTATAAAGAGAAATTAATTAATGTGTGCATTTTGAGATGTTCGAATAATTAATAAGTTATTAATATGTGTTTTGACCAGTCAACACGCGTTTCATTAGCTGTCAATAGTACGTAGCTAGCTAGCTAGCTTGACGTTTAAAGCAGCGATCGAGTGCATATATATATATATAGGTTTTGGCTAATATGCTATAGATAGCTAAGAGGTCTCCGTGTTACGGTTCGGATTTCGAGTTTTTAAAATCTTAACGGTCGATCCGAACCGTTCATCTTGTTCTCCATATTAATATGTGCTTGGAGACCAAATTTTACATTTTTCTGAATTTTTTTACTATTTATTAAGCCACTTTGAAAACCGCTGATCCAACGGTAGTTTCTGATTTTACTGTTGGGTTAAGCCACCGTTGGATCAGGGGTTTTCAAAGTGGCTTAATAAACAGTAAAAAAAATCAGAAAAATGTAAAATTTGGTCTTCAAGCACATATTAATATGGAGAACAAGATGAATGGTTCGGATTGACCGTTAGGATTTTGAAAACTCGAAATCCGAACCATAACATGGAGGCCTCTTAGCTATCCATAACACCGTAGCCACGTCCTTCTAAGATCGATGCATGCGCGGACAATACAACTTCTGGCTGAGTATTCTTCTCTCTATAAAGAGATACAAATTTAATTTTCAAAAATACTATCTAAAAAATACCGATTCCTTTAATAAAATGAGAGAATTAATAATTAAAATGATGTATACAATTGCTTAAGTATCTGGCCCGAAGTTAATAATAGCTAGCTTGCTTAAAATTAAATTAATTTTACTGACTAAGAATAATTTAAAATGATGTTATACATGCAATTGTGGTCATATATATCATCAATGTTCCTGGTAATTAATTAAGTAAATATTCCACCATAAATATATATCAATAATAAGTAACAAACGAATTAATTACGTCTTATTGAACAAATTAGAGGAACTGGTTTTTTTTTTTCTTTTTCTTTTTTTTTGCATCTCTAGCAGGAGATAAGGTTTGATATATAGGTATATATTATTTCTAAATTTCCATGGTTACGTTATAGCTGTTATTTTAGATTTTAAATATATATCAATATGATGAATTTTGACCAGTACTGTAATTTCACTAATTAGTATTTTATTTAAAATTACATAATATTACTCAGAGAACTAATTACTTAATTATACAGAAAAATATATCAAAAACAATTAATAAGAGTGGTAGAAGCCAATCAAATTTCATGCATTTAATTAGGACGTCAATTAAACAGTACTATAAAACAATTACTACATATATAAACGAACTCTCTAGCTAGCTCTATGTACAAACACGTACTATAAATAACATAAATTAATTCTATATAGTATAGTATTTCTGCTCACTCACAATATCAACAAATACCCCAACAGCTAATTAACAGCAATTAATTGTACTGTAGTGTCTTAATTAATAATATAAGTTCCATTAATTTGTAGTATATATAAAGTGTGGCCATTTTCACCATGTATGCACCCTCAAATATAATAAACCTTCAATTAATTAATATTGGTACGTAGCACCCCCTCCCACAAGATCTTGGTTCTCTATGCCCATGTTGAGAAGAAACATGTAATAATCTCCATCTCTAGAATCCATGTCAACTTCTGTTTCAGGGCTAATTAGATTATTCATCGTTTCCTGGGGAATATCATGATGAGGTCTATTGAAGTGCAATAACCCCATATCAATATCAATTGTGGGATTATTATTATTATTATTATTATTATTATCCCGTGATGATGAGCTCATGTGCTCGTTATTATACCCAATTATTTGATTTATTATTGGTTGAGAGTAGGAAGCACATCCTGTGTCTATTGCATCAAATTCCATGGAATTATTGTAGTCCGTATAAGCAGCTGATTCGTCACCTTTCTTCTTGTATAATACTCTACAAAGAACCCAATCCTCCTGTATGTGCAAAGTACATGAAATGCCATAATTAATAAATAAATTAGATTTAATTGATGATGACAACCCAAGTGTACTGTAGCCTGTAGGAATTCATGATCATGATGATGTTATTGTCACGTATGACATAACTTGTAAAGTGCAATAAGAAACTACTTAATTAATTAATGCAATAGCGACCCAGCAAAAGAGTAGAGTAGTTAACAAACTCGATCCATCTCTTGCTGTTAATTAATTATGATTATTAATTAACAAGACTACAAAGCTACCTGTCAATGTTGCATTAATATTTCGATAGATATACATAGCTAATTAGTCTTAATTAATTGTAAGAGTTTAATTAATTAACCAAATATGCATTAATTAATTACAAAATATTATCTAGATAAAAGTAATTAAAACAGATTATAACATAAAAAAGAAAGATTGAGAAAGAAAATAATTTGCTTGTCAATAGAAAAAAGAATCATGCATGTGACCGAGATTTCGGTGCTGTCATGTTGTGATATGGAAAATATAGAATCACTCCGAACTAAATATATTTAAAAAAGCAGGTTGCAATATTGTAAGCATATATATATATATATATATATTCATATGTTTTTATATTAACGAGGTATATCAAGGATCATCATGAGTTGATACGTACAATATTCACTATGAAATATGCCAATGACCTCACTTCTCTTGTATGTATATATATATATATATATATATATATATATATGCAACTCTATCAAATGGACCTTATTAATTGGTAAGTGGAACATGGTTGCAATAAACCAATGGGATAAACAACGGCAGCGCGCATTTCGAAAATATATATGGTTCAATCAAAACAGATGCACTTCGGCTTGCAATTTACCTTCTCAATCTGGCACATATACATATATATGTTGGATATATTTCTCATGAGACACCATATAAAATATATTCTACTATCAAAAGCTAATTTTTCTAAGTAGGCTAACCATGTAATATATCCTTGGGGACCACATGCAATAGGACTCTGCATTCCAATGTCATATTTATAATCAAATAAAATCATTCAACTTGTCTTGAGTAACATGCTTATATTATGGAGTTAATTTTCTCAAATATTGCATACTAATAATTATTGTCAAATAATGAACAATAAAATATATTATTTTCGTTAGCAATCTTGCTTGAGAGTTTTTACTTCCATCAAATCTAGGAGACTTAAAAATTTAAAAGAAGGAACTAAATACTTTGGTACTGTGGATCCACATTTATTCTAATATATATATTTTATTGTTCATTGAAAAAAAAGGATATCATATATAAGTTATCATTAGATGATACTCTATTTTAAAAAAAAAAAATATGTACTGAAGAACCAAGATATATACTAGCCAAAAAATATACTACAATCATTGAAAAACAAAATTACACAACATTGGCATAAAAAATTATGCATATATATATATATATATATATTAATAGAGATCAATAGTTACCTTAGGAAGAGTGTGAGGGTTCTCAAGTCTGAATTCATGCATCACCCAGCTACTCTTTACTCCATTTGGAGCTCTCCCTTGGTAAAACACCAAAGTCTTTCTCATACCTACAATGGCATGGCTATTCGGATTGTATATTGTACGATCCTTCCCCGTTGCCTTCCAGTACCCAGTTTTTGTTGCCCTGTTTGTGCGCAAACCAGTTGCATATTTGCGGTCTCTGAAACTGAAGAAGTACCACTCATTTGCACTGAGTTTCGCTGTATCTGAAGCACGTTAAGATATTTCAACTTAGAATACATGTTTCATATAACATATGCTTGTACATCAATATTCAATGGTGTTTAGTATGCAACAAGCCAATTAATGGAAAGTCTTGATTACTACTACTTCTTTGGTATTAATATAACTAAAGCTACACATGCAATAAGAAATTCTCAAATATCATAACTACAAGTGTTTAATATCAATTTGTTTGAAGTAGTGTACGTAGTTTCCTAATTTTACCAATTAGTGAGTTAGCGCATGTGCATCGATCATATCAATACATATACAGTAGTAATGTTCTTTCAAGAAAATACATGCAGTGCACATATTGGTCCCAAAATTTTTTATGATTCTTAATTAATTAATTTTCTCTTGAGTTCTATATATGATAGAGTGTGATCGTGTTATTCTTTACTGGTGCCTACATATATAAAAAATACATGATAAAAACAAACTGCATGTAGAATGGCTAATAAGTAATAACATGCATGATGCTGGTTTTTTTGTTGAGGGATCTCCACTTGTTGATAAGTGATGACAATCATATAGACATAGCAGACTTGTGCTTTTACACTTGTAGATAAATAATATTGATAACCATATCATATGAAATATTGGTGTTCTTTATCATGCAAATGGGTCACTGCTAATTTCTTATTTTTTTTTTTAAAAAAAAAAAAAAAAAAAAACATGCAGAACGGTCCAAGAAATTTTCTTTTGGGATTCGACATTAGATTGTTTTCTTCTACAGAGGTTTCACATGTTAATTAGCGCTAATGTACATATATGTCGTTGGTTAAGTAGATATGACAAAATCCTGAAGAGTTTGTCCTTTCATAAAAGACAACTATCTAACTCCCTCTTGCTACAGAGAGGTATACATGTAGTGGATGACAAAACTATTCTGTTTTGTAATTTGAATCTTCATTACTCTAATTAGACTAAGCACCAACTATCCAGTTCATGAGACAAAATAATGTGATCTTAGAAATTGCAAGAGGAATATATATAGACAACTTATGCTCTGTTGCATGGTTAATTTTAAATGAGAGTAATATGATTTCCATAAAGTTATAAATTAAACTAAAAGTTAATTCTCCTAACAACAAAAGGATATAGCTAGGTTATACATATTATATATATATATAGAGTTAATTAAACAACTTAGAGTAGAAATTTAGAAATCAATGATTGTCCTAATTTGTAGAAGAAGACAAACATTAATCTAATGATAAAATCCAAACATAATTAGAAGGTTCTGCATTCACCCTTGAGGAAAAGATGTCTTTAATGCATTGCCTTGTACATTTCCAGAACAGATTTTGAGAATTAATCTTTTGGTGAGTGATCTAGCTAGGTGGGGGGAAATTCGCATGAAGAAACAATTAGTATGAGGAAATATATATTATTGTTCATTAGGAACGAAAAGGTGATCACAACGGAGCATGCAAACATACATAGTTCACTAATTTTCAATTCTAATTATGAATTGAAGGAACTAATTTATGGTAGCCTAAGCTGGTCTGCTCGACTATCATTTTATTATGATAAAGATAATCAAAATCCCCAAAATAAGTGAACGAAAAGCAAAATAATTGAATTATGAATATTGTCACTGAATTAATTAGGAGGTTTATTTTTTTAAATTCAAAATAACTTATCTGCTATATATCCTACCTTCTTTTAGCTAAAACAGAGAGAGAAAAAGGAAATTTAAATAGATATGTAGAGAACAAAAAAAAAAGACCAATCATATTAATTCCTAAAAGAATTAAAGCAATGAATAAATAAATTATAAATAGTTAATTAGCACATATATAATCCAATTAAATAAAGTACGACAGAGATTATTTAATAGAAGCAAACCTGGCAACTCCCATGGCTCAAGGACATGCAAATCCACCTCTACCAATGTTCCTCCGGTCATAGTTTCATTTGTAACCTTCTTTTGCAAATAATGACAAATAAGCTCCTCATCGCTCGGATAAAACCGGAACCCTGGTGGAAGTGTCATCTCGATCTGTCTTAGCCCCATCTCACCTTTCTTCTTCCTTATACACAGGAGGAATTAAGAGAAAAAGAGGGTTTTTTTTGGGGGGGTGGGTTTGTTGGTTGGAATTAATAGTAGTTTGTATGATGTATGATTTTAGGTATTCTTGGGGGCATGTATCATATACGGAAGGAGCTTTTCTCTCTCCTACTTTGATGTACTCGATCGGATAGCTAACTAACTGTCTTTATGTATGCAACTATGTGTGTATATATAGAGAGAGAGAGAGAGAAGCAAGAAAAGAATGCTATCTATCCATGGTATATAACTCATGACCTTAGCCATCTACTGAATCAATGTTTTTGGATCGTTGCACTTCGTTGCTGAAAACAACCCTTATGTTATTAAAAGGTTGAGATCCGGATCCGATTGGAATTGATGGGGATAAATTTGGATGTATTTGGCTGATGAAGAGTGAGTATGGGTCGTAATCCATCTTGGATGAAGATGCAACATGATAGCTTGTGATGCAAGGACTTGAAAGAGAAGAAGACCATGCCCACAAGAAAACCCTCCCTCCCCCCCTCTCTCTCTCTCTCTCTCTCTCTCTTTACTTCTTCCTATCTCTCTCTAACTCTCTAGGTTGATAGCTATGTACAAAGGATGCAAAAAATAACCAAGTTTAATTATCTCTTCTGGCTGAATATGGACTGTACAGTGTGGTAACTGGTAAGGCAAGTTAATTGTTGACACAAGAACTATATACTATCTTTACTCATTTTATTATATTCATTTGAACAAGTTATATGCATAAATATTATTACATATGTTGTTCCTTTACTTATTTTAATATTCGTTTTTAATAAGTTGTATGAATAAATATATACGAGTACAACTAGAATATTTTTAAGTTTTCTAAATTATTTGGTGAACTTAACATATCATATATATTGGTTTCAAACAACAAAGTTAAATTGTACGTTGAAACCAATTTATTTCATGAGTGATGCAAAAAAATAATGAAAATAATTATTTAGTATAAAATCAAACAATAAAAAAAAAAAATGAAAAATGACGATTGCATTAACTTATAAACATTATTTTTTGGATCCCACGTAATACATGATGTGTAGCATATCCCTAGTTTTATTCACATATACACTATCGTACTAATTAATTATTGTGGGCTCTATTTGGAAATAACATGTTGTATTTGTATAGGATGTTGTATATTGATGCGCAGCACACAGAATCCCAAATTGAAATTAATGACCCCACATAACACATAACACATGATGTGGAATGTTGGTAGGGAATGGGGAGGAAATAGGCAGTGCCTTAATTGTTTAAGGGACTTTAGTTTGTTTTCTATGAAATTAATTCTGTTTGATTGCGACATGTAAATTAATTTAATGGATGCTCAATCCTAGCTGGCTGGATTAACGAGACCATTTATTATGCTACCATGATTCCATCAGTATAAACCAGTCAGAGTTCTTCTGTGTGCTACCTCGTGGATTAATTGTGGGGCACTAAGTGGAAACTCGTAGCTATATATTTTGTAAGCACAAAATATTGTGATTTATTAAAATTGTAGATGTAATTTGACATATGATCTTTTTAAAATAATAAAAGTCACATCTTGAATGATTTTAAATTTAAAATTAAAGATGGTAATTATTTGGGTTGCATCATGTCGAGTTATTAGGATAAGTTTGATCTCGAAGTGTTATTAGGACTAGGTTTTGAGTCATCTTGCTTCATATCATTTTTAGACTTCAGTCGTCATTTAAGATTAGTTGAGTTGAATATTGAATTATCTAACTTAAGATTATTTTTCGAATTCAAGACATATTATCTTTCGGTTAACTTTGATCGGGTTCAGATTGCTAGGCTTTGGAATGGGGGGGGGGGGGGGGGGAGTTCGGGCCATGTTTAGGTTAGTGGTATTTCAGGTCAAGTCAAAATCAAGAGAATATTTTTTTTTTAGTTGGGTCCTTTTTAGGTCACGGTTACCTCATATATATTTTGGTTAGTTCAAGTTCTTGTCGTCTTGGTTTTGAATTATTTTTTAGGTTTCGGTTCATTCAAATACTGGTCTTGATCGGGTTTTAGGTTATTTTGATTCGAGTACAGCAGGTTGAACTTCATATCATTTGAACTTTAAATGGTATATATTGAATTACGGGTTATTTGGAATTTTGATCTGATTGAATTTATGTTTTTTCGACTTTGAATTAATCATTCCAAAGCGAATTAGTTCGGATTATAATTAGTTTGACTTAATAAAAGAATGAATCAGAAATATTTAGATCCGAAATTAATAGAACAAATTCTTGTCTGAACAAGGCTTGCAACCTCTTGCTATCTGTTAATTTTTTTAAACCACAATCTTAATTTTGGTTGGTACATATCAATTAGTGTCACAGTCGTCTCTGCATAAATCACAAATCATAACTGTAATGACAACCTCACATTCCCTGTCTAAATTTACCACACATCATGCCATAAAGGAATCAATACAGAGAATCTAGGTTGGGTAGGTTACTTAGGCTCTGAGAGGAGACAGGATATAACTTCTTAATTAGTCGGAAAATCACTATGGTCAACACGTTTAAATAAAATAATATAAACCGTTTAACTTCTTGATATTTGTTACCTACCTTATGATCTCATATTTAGTATTCTTTTTTTGTTTATTCTCTATACCTAAATTGGCGGCAAAAAATGATTTTGTACTTCCAGCCGTCCTACAACATAAAAAAAAGGTTTTGAAACGGTATACGTATATGAAGTAAATATTTAATTGTAACAGATCATGTATGCAAAGATAATGTTATATATATATATATATATATATATATATATATATATATATATATATATATATATAGGGTCTGTCTATATTGTTGCTGGCAGCATTTCAGCAGAGGTGTTGCCGGGGCTATATTTAGCCGTGTGATGTCCAAACAATAAATCCAAACCGTTAGATGTTTAATCTATATTATAATCTATTTGGAGGCCAAATTTTACATTTTTTGGATTATTTTTTACTATATATTAAGCTGGTTTGAAAACCGCTGATTTCAGTAAATTTCTGCAGTATTGAAATCAGCGGTTTTCAAACTAGCTTAATATATAGTAAAAAAATTCCAAAAAATGTAAAATTTGGTCTCCAAATAGATTATAATATAGATTAAACATCTAACGGTTTGGATTTATTGTTTGGACATCACAAAATAAAAAAAATAGCGGCAGCACTGCCGGCAGAAATGCTGCCGGTAGCAAATTAGCCACAGCCTATATATATATACACATATGAGTTGGGCTTTGGTACATTGTAATGTATAGGTTTTTTTTGTACATTGAACTATAAATTATTAATTTTGACTTCAAAACAAACAATCCAAACTGTTCAATTTGATATTCATATTAAAATGTATTTGGAGATCAAATTTTATATTCTTTGAAAATTGTTTGCTATTTTCTTAGAATTTTTGAAATTGACAATTTTTTCTATGGTCCAGAAATTTCTGTAAAACAATGATTTTCAAAAATTCTAAAAAAATAGTAATTTTTTTCCAAAAAATATAAATTTTGGTCTTGAAGCACATATTGATATGAAGAACATGTTGAGCCCTTTAGATCGACTATTTGAACTTGAAATCCACCAATTTGCAGTCCAATGTACAAGAGAAAATATACATTGCAATGCACCATAGCCCAACTCTCTCTCTCTCTCTCTACACACACATACATACATTTGTCGAATTGATAGCACATAATAATAAAAAAAATGTTGAGCGTATAAAACGATCCGTTATGTTGTAATATATACTACTAGTATCGTGTCAGTGTGTTGCAACAATGACATATTATAAGAGAACAAAAAAAATATATCGTACAAACTAACATATTTTCATAATTAATTTAGATTAAATGAAAAATAATATTTATTAAATGGCATCTATATGTAAATAACATTTCTTAAATGATATATATATATTTTTTATTTTTTTGACATATTTTTATAAAAAAATCTCAAACAATCACATTCATTTGTATAAAAAATAAAAATAAAAGAAAACATACCCAATAATCAATCAATTCAAAAGTTGCTCAAATGATAGAAATAAATCATGACCAATCAGAAAGATGATACAATTTACATGTCAAGAGTATGTGTGATGAGTACGTGTCTAAATATTAGATTTCTACACGTTTAAAATACATAAAAAAGAGGTATAGAATCAGAATATTTGATCGGATGGCTGATATTCAATTTGAGATTTCATCTTTTAATCAATACCGTTGATGGATCAGGACATCTACATATATACTTAACATAAGAATGGATATATATATATATATATATATATGGGCAAAATAAGTAATTAAACATGTTTGTAACAGCTGCATGTGTATGCTGAAATATTATATGTAGAATGGAAACTGAAATATACAGAAACAAATAAGAAGGTATATATTGAATCACATATAATATCAAGTTGGGGAAACCAGCCAGAATGGCATGCATCTCCTTAATTCAGGGGATAATGCACAGCTCATGCACAGAAATAATTCCCCACATTGAACTATTTATTATTCTTCAAGTTATTCCTTCATATTTATATTTATTTTCTTGTTCTAACTCGAGTGACCTACTATAAAATTTCATTGATAACAAAATACAGAAAGGGTTTAGGGATATTGTATTCCAGGTGAGAATGAAAGACACAATCAATTAATTATTTTCTTGTTTTAACCCATAACATCCCTAATATATCCACATGATCATGCACCAGCAACCCAGTAATTAATTAAAAATAGGCAATTAAATTAATTTCAAACCTCAAATTGCAAAACATCCAACTAAGATCTAGTGAAGCATTGGGACCATCATCTGGTATATAATTCGTTCAATTATATATATGAGGTAAGACTACAACATCATCACATGCTGGACAATATATATAGGGTTTATATATTTGTGGTATATACTATTACTATATACATATAATAGAAGCATTACATGTAGGAGATCTGACATCTTTAATTTCTATTGAATTATATATCCAAATCCATGCCCGGTTTTTGAATTATATATCCACCTCATTTATTATCAATGCCCATATCTATTGAACTCGATCGATCGTTCAATTAAGGTAGATATTTTATTGAAGAAAAATAAGGGTCAAGCCCTTATTTGATTTATTATGATAAAAAGTTGTTACAAGGGGTTATCTGCTGAGTTTAATTTGTTCCTCCTTATTACAGCTAATTAACCCTTGCCATAGCCCATCATCATATATTGCCACTATATACGTTTCAATTAAAGTTATTGTTTGCTTAATTAATAAGTTATTGCCGTTCTTCTGTGAAAAGAAAAAATATATTTCCTGCATTAATTACATCATCTCAACTGAGTTCTGAGTTCTGAATTAATGCAGGACTTTGGTATATAATAATTCATCAGGTAATTAAATATATATAGTTGGATGACTCATATTATTACACATATTTCTCTATTTTTTATATATATTTGACATGTTAGTGCAACAAATTCTAAATACTTAGAATAAAACAACAAATTTTGTACTCTTTTGCAGAAATTCTTGCATGAATTATCATGTCAATTTTCATTATGCGTAATTTTAATATTTCAAAAAAGATATCTATTTGTATTCAAAATTTGTTGAGTTCTACACAAATTATCTTTAATTTTTTTTCCCACATTTTCTGCACATATATATTAAAATTTTCTTTCCCGAGTAAAGTCCCGAAAAACAACCCTAATATTGAGAAAATCTCGGTGCATGCCAGATCTCAACAATACATGATTCCATGCTTCATTAACTTGTCTTCAAATAAATTAGCTTATGAGAAATGAGAGAGAGAGAGAGAGAGATGAAATAAGATCTCTACTCTATATAGGTGAATGCTTTGATTGCACTGCCTAATTAACTGTGTTGTAGTCTAAAACACTATTAATTTGAGTCATCACTCTCTCACGCAATCATATTTCAACAAATTAGGAGATGGAGCATATATATATTATATATTAATTAATACATTGCACATGTTTACACTACAATGGAGAGCATCTCAGTCACAGGCACAGCATGCATGCATGCACCTAATTTATCCAACATAGAACGTGCGGTGATTCTTCTTACATTTAATTTAAAAATAGAGCTAGCTCTTGTGACTTTGAAAGAAAACAACAAACAATTGGGAGGTTGGGATCTTATATATACAGCAGGTGCAGGTACAGGTACAGGTACAGGTAGTTAACCATTATAGAGACAGGTACTATACATATTTTTTCAGAGAGTAGTGACAGTATAGTATTAATTAATTTCTCCAGAATTATTTATTTATATATATAAATTCATTAAAAAATAATATAAACAAATTGATGGATACGATACTAAATCAATCAATGATTCAGTAATTTTCTTTAGACACTTCTTAATTAAGGAACCAAATCAATTAATTAATGATTCGGTAATTTTCTTTGATGCACTGCTTCATCCTACGTCTGTCCAGCTGCCATAAGAAATTCTCCCTACCTTCATTTTATTTCAAAAGAAAGCCAATTATTGATCATTTGGTTCCTTTAAAACTGTCTAATTAAAAAAAAATGAATCAATTATTCGATTTCTTGTATGGGATCGATGAAATTCCCAAACAATACATTCATTTTCCTATATTATTTTAAATTAATTTCTATAAATAAAAAATTCTTCGTATTCTCCAACTATTTTACTTCTCCTATTTTATTTAGTACGTATCACTGCGCTGGGAACTTAATTAATTACATGATCAAACATTTTTGGAAGACAATTCGTTAGTGAATGTTTAGTAAATGGAAATTGCATGCATGTTGAATGTTTATATATATATAGAGAGAGAGAGATGGGCTATGGTGCATTGCAATGCATGGAGGGGTTTGTGTATTGGACCATAAATCTAAAATTAAAAATCCAAATGACCAATCCAAACCGTTCATCTTATTCTCCATATTAATATGTGCTTGGAGACCAAATTTTACATTTTTTTCTGAATTTTTTTACTATTTATTAAGTATTTTACAAAATTGTTGATCCAACGGTGGCTGCTGATTTTACTGTTTTGTTAAGCCACCGTTGGATCAACAATTTTGTAAAATACTTAATAAATAGTAAAATAATTCAGAAAAATGTAAAATCTGGTCTTCAAGCACATATTAATATGGAGAATAATTAAGATGAACGGTTTGGATCGGTCATTTGGATTTTTAATTTTAGATTTATGGTCCAATGCACAAACCCCTCCATGCATTGCAATGCACTATAGCTCATATATATATATATATATATTTATTTATTTTCCCAAAACATTATACCAACGTATAAAACCAACAAAAGTTATTATAATTATATTTTAATATTTTAGGGTGGTAAATTAGTGGATGGCTTTTATAAGAGCAGAAAAATGATTCAAAACTGAAGAAAATAATTTATTTTAAGGCATTAAACTGTACAATCGATCAGGCAAAGATCATTAATGTTGAATCAAAATTAAAATTATGAACGTAAATCTAAATTCGGTTATATCACACCCGCACAATCAAACCTCTCTGAACAACCCGTATTTCAAAGATTTGTCCTTTGACTTCTTATCTTTATTCTCTCTCTCTCTCTCTCCCTCTATCTCTCTTTTGAAGGTTCAAGATATTCTAATTAATTATGTTTATTATATATACTATTACTAAAAATAACATTACAAAATATTATTCAAATACTCACACTATCGACTACTACACATACTACAACTATCTTAAAACTTAACCACTACACCTTGATTCAAGAGAGAACTTCTCCATAGAACTTGTCTTCAAACATTTACCATGCCCTCCTATTTATACTTACTCCATAAGAGCTAAGGAAACATCTAAACCTAAGATATTTTTGGCTTCCTCTAGAAATTTCTACATCCTCCACTACAAGATATTTTATTTAATAGTTTCTAGACAATTCTTGATATCTTCATGAAAATTAATTATGGGTTTGAGCCTTAATTTGGCGCCAACTTCAACACTTCCCCTCAGCACCAATTTGGTGTTGTCTTGATCTTCGATACTCCACGTTTATCTGGGTCGTCATGTTTCTTGCTCCTTCTTTCAATTTTTTGAGCATAAAGTTGCTCAAACATTTGCGCTCAATCTTTCAGAATAGTCATCTTTAGAATAGAAGGTTATGGAATATTATTCTCACACTACCTTGGCACAATAGTTATCTTATCTCGACAGTTCACTTGATGAGCTACATCTACTTTCACGAACTCTCGTCCTCCAGTCTTCTCCACAACAGCTACACTTCTGTGTGTCATCTCATCATCATCACCTTCCTTGGTGATGGCCTTCAACTCAGTGCTCTCTTGTAGCTTCTTCTTATCAGCCACCACGCACCATACAACTCTGATCTCCTTCTCAACCAATTATCCAACTGGTTCTTCAAAGAACCATGACTTAAAGTCGATCTCGTCATCCTCAAGCTTACTATCCTCTTTGACGTCCTCTACGTCGACCACTGACTGCACTGCAACAGCCACCATTGTGTTCCACTCTTCTTCACTTGAGACCTCCTCTGGTGTCTTCTCCTTCGTGGTCACCACGAAGCTTCCTTCATTCTTCTTGAGCTAGCACTCTCTCGCATAGTGCCCTCGTCGTCCGCAATTGTAGCACTCCACTTTTCTACTTCGGTATTCACCACTTTTGGCTCCTTTGCCCTCTTGGCCTCTAGAAGCTCCCCCATAACATAAACATCTCTTACATTGTTCATGACAAACCTTGTCTCAAGTTGTCGTCAATACCGGTCCCTGCTTGACTCTCCGTGTTGACCACTATATAGGGCTTTCTCCTCTTCGTGCTTCACTGTCATACCTACCAGTTGCTTAGCAAGAGCTTCTTGACTAGCCAACAAATTCTCCAGTTCCAACAGGGTTGGTTGCGTCGCGCATCCTTGAATTGCTGTGATGAAGGCACTATACTCTGGCCTCATGCCATTCAGAATTATTTGCTGCATTCTATCCTCGCCGATTTTTGCATTGGCATCTAGCTGTTCAATCTCCCTACACAAATTATTTACTTTAAGAAAATACTCACTTATTGTCATATCACCTTGGGAGATATTCATCAGCTCCCTCTCGAGCATTTGCAGCAGACTTGTGTTCTTCCTTAAAAACAACGAGGCAAAGACATCCCATGCCTCTTTTGGTGTTTCCACATCTTCAATATGAGACAATAGGCTCTTGTCCACTGTAGCCTTCAACACGAATAACGCTCGGCCTGCTTTCGCCTTCCACTTCTTATAAGCTTCGATCAAATTTGGTGGTGGCTCGATCTCATCACCACTCACAATCTCCCACAAGTCTTGACCCTGCAGATATGACTTAATACACATATGCCAGTCTTTATAATTATAATTATTCAACTTCTCAATCAAACCACTATGCCACTCAAGACTGAGATTTCGACACCACGCAGACTAAGGGGTTACACAAACCTCCTAATTAGCAGGACCTTTGACACAACAACAAACTCACGGGTTATCTGAACCTTCTAGCCAACATGATCTAATCCGCTCTGGTACCACTTGTTGATTATACTATTACTAAAAATAACATTACAAAATATTAATTACTCAAACACTCACACTATACCGACTACTAAACATACTACAACTATCCTAAAATTTAACTACTACACCTTGACTCAAGAGAGAACTACTTCATAGAACTTGTCTTCAAACATTTACCATGCCCTATTATTTATACTTGCTCCATAAGAGCTTAGGAAACATCTAGACCTAAGATATTTTTGGCTTCCTCTAGAGATTTTTACATCCTCCACTACAAGATATTTTATTTAGTAGTTTCTAGACAATTCTTGATATCTTCATGAAAATTAATTATGGACTTGGGCCATAATTTGGTGATGACTTCAACAAATTATATATATTATGGGGAGCAAATTGCAAAATATTAAGACACTATTTAGATGCTTTGGTAATTTTTATTTAAATTTATTATTATTATTATTATTATTATTATTATCATCGAAATTACTCTTTATTAGAGTTACACATTAAATATTTACACTACTATGCTACATATATACATATTGAAGTCCAATTTCCTCAGTAAATTCCTTAGCAGATTAATATTAATTGAACTATTATTCGATCGTTTGTAACAAATGATTTTATATATATATATATATATATATATAGAGAGAGAGAGAGAGAGAGAGAGAGAGAGAGAGGGGTTGGCTAATATCAAAATGTTTGTTCAAGAGCTGTGGTGCAACCAATTGGTTTTTCGATTTTCAAAGTCCAAACGGTCAATCCAAACTGTTAGATTTGATCTCTATATTAAAATGTGCTTGGAGACCAAATTTTATATTTTTTTTTATTTTTTTTTACTATTTATTAAGTCAGTTTTAAAATTGATAATTTTAATAAACATTGAAAATAGCGATTTTAGTATTGGCTTAATAAATAGTAAAAAAAAATGTAAAATTTGGTCTCCAAACATATTTTAATATAGATTGAATGTTGAATGGTTTGGATCGATTGTTTAGACATTAAAAATGTAAAAACCGAAATGTTTGCTTCACGGCTCATGAAAACGTTTTGATATTAGCCAAGCTCTATATATATATATATATATATATATATATATAAGCTTAACGCTTCAATTATGAATCTAACAATAAATAGCTAAGAAATAATACAATAATTAACACAGACTTCTTTATGATGAGAAAATAATCAGAGAGGAGACATCTATAAACATGGTGAATTTAAAGGGGGTCCAGATGTGGAAAGCACATCTATATAATATAGTTCAAAAAAGTTATAATTTCATGTGTAATTTATGTTATATTTAATAAAATTCTATTGTTTTTTTTTAAGGACAATAAAATTCTATTGTTTGTTCCCTCTCCGTTATTAATGAAGCATTTATTTAGTTAAACC
The DNA here is from genome assembly GCA_033356055.1 of Carex pumila. Classification (NCBI taxonomy): domain Eukaryota; kingdom Viridiplantae; phylum Streptophyta; class Magnoliopsida; order Poales; family Cyperaceae; genus Carex; species Carex pumila. The sequence goes on along the minus strand of JARJHM010000007.1, from coordinate 99,641 downwards.
ACTTATATATACGACTCGTTCTAAAATATATCTTACTCAATATTGTTTAAATTAATTCAATCTCCCTTATAATAAATTTCGTATTTCGCTCCTATCCACAAAGAAATGCATATATACCAAAACTCTCCTATGTTGGAGCACAATGCAAAAAAAAAAAAAAAAAAAAGAAAAACCTATAGTAGAAGAAGTGTGGAAATTAATATTATTAGCAATGATGCCTACACGAAATGTAACACAAGTAATCGCCACAGAGCAACCAAATTTATAATTAAAGAAGTTAATTGTAGCCTGACAAAATATGAAGAATCAAGTGACAAGACAACCTCGGAGGGTGTCCCATCTCAATCATAACTCCACTCATAAGGCAGAAAATGCAACATCTTTTTTTTTTTTTTTTTTTTTTTGGGAACCACACATATGCATGTGGTATTAAAATGAAACGACGACTAGTTTAATTTTGGACCAAACTTGTTGTCATGAATTGATCAATTATCTTCAAAATTGAAACAAATATAAATATATAAAAAGATCAATGAAAGTTGAGTTTGAACTAAAACTTCAACCTTTTACACTGAAGATTAATTAATTAATTAGCAAATAAATGAGATATCTTAAACGGACTATTGATTATGAACACAAACTAAAATTTAATTAAGTTTTTCATATTTAATTTCAGCCCTACATCCAATTAATTGAACGATCGCAGTCGAAATAAGGACGGAATGCTGTAGCATATGTCACATGCAAATATTCAAAATAGGACATAATTTTCTATTTATTTGAAAACCAAGCATACATATATACTTGTTGAACTAGTATATATATATATTCTGGCCGGATTGGTGATTAGATGTGTGTGTGTGTGTGGTGTTCCATCTTGCCACTATGTGATCGATCTGCACCGTGTAATGTGTGGAATGTAAATCAAAAGTCTTTATTTTTTTTAATTACTAATTTATATATATATATGAGGAGGGTTCCAATGCCTCATTTTTTGTATACCTCATCATACCTCATATTTTATATCTTCATTTTCTTCATATTCAAAGTCTAAATTGTCGATCCGAACCGTTCAACATGATATCCATACTAAAATATGGTTAGGGATGAAATTTTATAATTTTTGAATTTTTTTTACTATTTTTTAAGATGGGTAGAAAATCACTGTTTCTTGCACCGTTCAAAAACAGTGATTGTGTACCTATCTTAAAAAATAGCAAAAAAATTTCAAAAAAATTTAAAATTTCATCTCCATGCATATTTTAGAATAAACATTTTGTTGAACGGTTCGGATCGACAATTTGGACTTTGAAAACAAAAATATAAAATATGAGGTATGCTGAGGTATGAAAAAAATGAAGCATTGGAACCCTCCTCTCTCTCTCTCTCTCTCTCTCTCTATATATATATATATATATATATATAGGAATATGCTAGCATGCTATGTATAGCATAGAACCCCTCCATGCAACGGCTTGGATTTCGAGTTTTCAAAATCCTAATGGTCGATCCGAACCGTTCATCTTGTTCTCCATATTAATATGTGTTTGGAGACCAAATTTTATATTTTTTGGAATTTTTTTACTATTTCTTTAGATTTATTGAAAATCGCTGTTTTTTTATGGTACAGATTTGCTGAAAACAGCGATTTTATATAACAAAAATCACTACTTTTAAGTGCAGAAAATAACAGGTGTATTATATATTTTTTATATGAAAATACAAGATATTTGGTGTTATTTTGAGATAAAAACCAGATCGAATATGTATACAATTTAGGTCTATGAAAATTCCCCAAGCTTGCTTGTCCCTAAGCAAAATTTAAACTTGGCCTAATATTTGATCTCTAATTTAACCCTATATCAAGCATGTTTCTCAAATGAAAAATTTGTATGATCTTGTCAAAATTTAGAAATCTCCATGTAAATTTTTACAAATTTAAAATTCAACTGTTGGTTAATCATGATTCACCCCACAATTTGATTACTCTAACTTTTATTTCCTTAAAGGTTTAGAAATTACAAACTTCGTTTATTCAAATTTATTAAAAATAAGCATTTTTCTTTGTGGAATTTCTTTTTAAATTTTTCCAAGCTTTGATCAAGTTTAGATTAGAAAGTCGTAGACTTTGTGTATTGATACATGCAAAAGTTTATTACTTTGAGAGATGATCTCAAAGTCATCCCGTAGGATTGTGTCAGTACCCTTATTTATCTCCATATTTTTCTTTTGTTTTCTTTTTTTCTTTTTTCTCATTTTTTTTGCTCATTTGCATATATCATGAATACACACATCCTTAGGCATTAACTCATACCCGTGGATATCCCGATCTTTCTAAATTTATTTCCCACATACAAGTTGCTTTCCTAAATAAATTTAACTACCTAATGTTTCAATTTCTTAAATCCTTATTTCCATAAAGTTTTTCACTAAATTATGTGGTTATTTCAAATTATTCTAAGGGTTTTACCGAAAACTCGTTAAAATTTGCATCAAAATTTCTAATTTTTGTCAATCACTCAAATTTATCAAAAGTTTTAACCAATTTTAACAAAAACTAAACATTATTTTATACTTTATGCATTCTCAAACAATTAAGTTCAATTATGCAAGACTCTATTTTTCATAACCTCGGTAAACATCTTGACAAGTTTGAAATCTCAATCATTCAAGTTCAAAATAACAAACTCTATTCATGGTCAAGTAAACATTCTGGTTATAACCTCTAAAAAGTTCAAAAAAAAGTAAATAAATCTAAAATTCATGCATGCAAGATACAATTTCTTCCCATCCCTCAAACTTAAATCACAGTGTGGATGCACTCACCTTGTTTCATTGGTTTTTAAGTCCTAAAAATCTTGTAAAGTCAGTGAATTGAAAACTTTCTAAAATTAAAGATAAAATTAAGTAAAAATAAAATATAAAATTAAAGAAAAACAATAAAAACTTGGGTTGCCTCCCAAGAAGCGCTCAATTTTACGTCATGAGCTCAACATGATACACACTCACTATGGAGTGTGTGGGTTGGCTAGGCGAATGTTCTCCCTTTCATCTATTGGATCTTCATGGTTGAAATGTTTAAGGTGCTGTCCATTCACCTTAAAGGCACTGGTTCGTTCGCTCCATATCTCAATTGCTCCATGGTTAAACACCTTTCTTATCTTGTATGGACCATTCTATCGTGATTTCAACTTTCCAGAAAAAAGTCAGAGTCTTGAGTTGAACAATAAAACATTATCTTCTTCTTGAAATTCTCACCTTACTATGTGTTTGTCGTGCCACCTCTTTGTCTTCTCCTTGTATAGCTTGGCATTCTCATATGAATTGAGGTGCAATTCGTCTAATTAATGTAAGTCGAGAACTCTTTTCTCATCAGCAGTTTTCATGTTGAAATTTAACACTCTTATCACCCAATAGGCTTTGTTCTCAAGTTCAATCGACAAATGACACGGTTTTCTATACATTAATTTAAAAGGAGTCATACTTATGGGTGTCTTGTAAGCAGTGCGGTATGTCCAAAGAACTTCATCAAGTTTTAGTGACTAATATTTTCTTGATGTGTTAACCAGAGGATGCTCTTTATCTCTCGATTTGAGACTTCTACTCGCCCCCTTGTTTGAGGATGGTATGGTGTGGCTACCTTGTGTTTGACTTCATATTTGAGTAGAAGGTTGTCGAATTGGCGGTTGATGAAATGAGAGCCACTATCACTAATCACTACTCATGGTAATCCAAACATAGGAAAAATAATTTTTTGAAAAAGTTTTCTTACCACAGCTGAGTTCACAGTTGGGCTAGCCACAGTTTCAATCCATTTTGAGACATAATCCACCGCTACAAGGATGTACTTGTTGCTGCATGAACTCAGAAAGGGGCCCATGAAATCAATCTTTGAAACATCAAATAGCTCTACTTCTAGAATTCCATTGAGGTGCATCTCATGTCTCCGTGTTATGTTAGCAGTCCGTTAACATTTTTCACACCGAAGCACATACTCCCTTGCATCTTTGAAAAGTGTGGGCCAATAAAATCCAGCTTGGAGAACTTTTGTCGTAGTCTTGTTTATTGAAGCATATCCTCCATAGGCAGATAAGTGGCAATAATGGAGAATTTGCTCGGCTTGCTCCTTTGGTACACAACGCATATGGATCGTATCTACACCAAATTTAAACAACAATGGTTCATCCCAAAAATAATGTTTAACATCTGAAAAAAAAATTCTGTTGTTGATAAGTTAAGTCCGGGGGTACCAAGCCACATGCACGAAAATTCACATAATCTGCATATCATCATACTTCTTGGTTGTATACCGAATAGAGTTGTTTGTCAATGAAAGAATCATCAATGGACATGTTATCCTCTTTCGGTTCGTTAGTAATGCACGATAGGTGGTCTGTTACCAAATTTTTGGTTCCCTTCTTATCCTTGATCTCTAAGTTGAATTCTTGAAGAAGGAGAATCCACTGGATTAGGTGAGGTTTTGCATCCTCTTTTTTTTGAGAAGGTATCGAATTGCTACATGATCAGTGTACACCACTAACTTGGATCCCACTATGATCGAAATTTCTTGATGGCAAAAATAATTGCTAGGAATTCCTTCTCAGTTGTGGTGTAGTTGATGTTACACTTAGGGGCACCTCTAATTGAACAAAAACTGAAAATAAATTGCAATTGAAAGTAAATAGATGAGTTTAGAGAAATTGACACGCGGGATGATAACGGAGTTCGGCAAAACAATGGCCTGCGTCTCTGGGGCGTCGCAACCTCTTTCTAGGTGCGCCTTTCTATTACCCAATATGAAAGGATTACAATTGTGAACCGTGAGCCCTTACAAAATGGGAAGTCACGGCCAACGAGAGATGAGTGCCGACGAGCCCTTACAACCAAGGGAAGTCACACGAGCAACTCAAGATTTGAGCCGGCGAGCCCTTACAAACAAGGGAAGTCACACAAGCTACTCAAGAACAAGAGAAACACTCAATAGATCACTCTAACCTAATCTAGATCAAGATTAGTGAAGTAGGTTTGAGGTTGCTTAACGGATTTTGAAGTTTTAAGCTCTCACAACAATGGAGTAGGCTAAGCTCTCAGAAAATCACTTTTGAAATGATTAGGGTCGGCTGAGATAGATTTGAAAGTGATCCCTTCAGTCTATTTATAGTGGCAGCTCAAAAATGAGCTGTTTGACATAAAACGTTACCAACATTTTATTAAACGTTACAACGTTTTATTCAAATACGATTTAGGGTTTTAATTCTCTGATAGCTTAGAAAACGTTACATAACGTTTTATAATCGTTACAATGTTTCAAAACCGTTATAACGATTTATAAACGTTACAACGTTTATTGTTTGTATTGAACAGCTGCACTCCAGTTGTTCTGTAGGTTTTAAACGTTACAACGTTTATCAACCGTTATAACGTTTGTAAAACGTTACAACGGTTGTATAACATTATAACGTTATAACTTGATTCTTTTGAGGCTTCTGATTATTATAAAACGTTCATAACGTTTTATCTCAATTTAATCAACCTCACACATACTTTACCAAGCATTTGATTTTACAATATGTATTATTGATAAAGGTCTTCATGATTTCTTCAATCCAAGCTTATTATTCAACAGTTCTTACTCTTCTTGGACCTACATATTCTCAAAATAGAAGAAATCGTAAAATTCAATAATTGTATGTTTTTGCAAATTAGTCAAATAGACGTCAAAGATTATTGTACGAACAACAGTTGAGCTGTGCTTAATCCAAAACCTTACTTGCATAATAGATCACGTGCAGTTTGTTCTCGATCTGTTGCCCTAATACGGCTCCCATGGCATAGTCACTTGCATCGCACATAATTTTAAAAGGGACATCCCAATTTGGAGGTCGGAGGATCAAAGTTGAAATTAGCGCCTTCATGATCCTGTTAAAAGTATTAATGCAAGGTTCATCAAATTTAAAACCTACATCTTTCATTGTCAAATTGGTAAGAGGTTTGCAGATTTTTGAAAAATCTTTGATGAAGCATCTATAAAACCTCGCGTGGCCTAGAAAACATCGCACATCCTTCATGCATGTCAGGTATAGCAACTTCTCTATCACCTCCACCTTGACTTTATCGACTTCCAACCCTCTCGAGGACCCCACATGGCCTATAACTACTCCCTGTTGCACCATAAAATGATATTTCTCCCAATTGAATACTAAATTGACCTGCTCACAACGTTCTAAATCTTTAATTAAATTAGACTCTTCTCTAAATGAAGAACCTTAATCTTGCCTGCCTTTTGCTTGAAATATTATTCTTCTTCTTTCTTGAATTGCTTCCGAGACTCCAGAATTTTACACTAAGTATGAATGGTAAGAGAGATCTTGCCAAGAAAGAGAGATGCCTTGAATGGGAAAGTTTCAATCCTTTTATAGCTGAAGTTCTACCCATTTTGGACCAAAGGACATAGGGCGGTTATTAGATATTTGTCCCACAAGTTTTCCTAAATGGTTGGTTCTAATTTGAGCCCTGGGACGCGGCCAAGAGTGCCGGAAATAGAAAAATCATCGAAAACATTTTTTTAGGCTGAATGCAACCAGAGTGCGGCCTCAGTGCATCCACACGGGCTCCAAAATATTCATTTTTTAACTTTTGCAGTATGCGTGAGTCCGCACTATGATCTAGTGCGTCCGCACTGTGCTCAGAATTTTCTATGTTGCTCTAAAGTTTCTAAAATCGACTAAGTTCTTTGTGCAGCCGCATCAAGTGCCAGTGTGTTCGCACTGGGCTCAGCTAATCTTCTGTTGAATGCCGAGGCCTTCAAATTTCATCTAAGTGTTGAGTGCGGCCGCATTCTAACTCTGTGTGTCCGCACTTTGCTCATTTTTCTTCATTTTCTGCAAATTGAAATCAAACAAAGATAGTAAGTTGATTCTAGGTGTATTCTATCATTTTTATATGAAAATACAAGATATTTGGTGTTATTTTGAGATAAAAACCAGATCGAATATGTATACAATTTATGTCTATCAACCCTGACATCCGTGGGGAATTATAGTACCAAAGTGCGGCTCTGTCTGCAGGATGGTTTATACCACATGCGAGTTAGTGATAGTGCCGCATGCGGGTAAATATGAGTGTCATAAATATATTTTGAATTAATTAGAAGGATATTATCTGAACCCTAGAGGCTCCCTATTTTTGTGATTTACTACAATTAGCATTTCCACCTAAAATCTAGCAAGAGTAAACTGTAAAATCAAACCTAATAATAATTATTATTATTTAAATTGCATGCAACCCAATTAAATCTAAGAACATAGACTAGTATACGTTGTTAATCATTTAAAGATCTATCCCTGTGGATTGACACCCAATACTACTACATGATAGGATCATGCGCTTGTGATCCGAATGAAAATAGAATTATGGTAACTAAGTATATTTTTATATATCATCACATCACATTTTGTTAATTACATGAATAAAATTCTAACTAAAAAATGAAAAGGCAACAAAAAATTCTCAATCTGAGACTTAATTTATATTTTTCAATGAACAATGTCTAAGAAAAAGTATGATAAAGGAGTACAAAATTGAAAATTACAAAGTAAAAAACTTAATCAGAAACTTCAACTCAAGTTTTGTGGATCTTATCTTTGTTTTTTAGGCCTAAAAAATACGGTCACACCTCGCCAGCTTTCCAAATTTGAGTAGATCGCTGAAATCGGACACTCAAGCACTAAGCTATTTCTTTTATCTCACACATATCATACAATAAAACCTTGTATAATTGTTGAAGCATTCATATATGTACATTCAACAATGTGATACAATAGTCATACACAATTTTAATAAAGAATCATGTATAATTGGGTCCAATTGTACACGGTTCCTTATTAAAAAAACTCGTGTATGAATGTTGGAGCAAATTTTGAAAAGCGTGCTTTTTGCTTTGAATACGAACTTAATGGAAATTTGGAAAAAACTTGTATGATGTACGTACGGTGTATCTTTAACGTTTTTGTAACAGTGTATATCAAAGACAAAATAACATGAAGTAGACTCTCATGAATTTGAATTATTTTTTTGTGTGGTGGTGGTGACACTGGATGGGAACAACAATACTCACTTTATAATGACCATCACTCATTGGCATCCTTCTTTTGAGATAAAACTTTTTGTTAATTGTTTCTCTCCTCCATGCATGATTGGAGAAAACATGCATCATGCAATCCCAACTTTCTAAGATTTCAATTTCTTTTCTTGTATAAGGAGTGACGGCTCCTCTCTCTCTCTCTCTCTCGCGCGCGCGCGCTCTAATCTCTCTCATCTCTTCTTTGAAAGCTGGCTGTGGATGCCAAGTGTTCCTCTCTTTCACTCTCAATCAATCAATCAATCTAATGACAATGATATGATGTACTCTGAATATAGAAAAAACAAACAAACAAACAAACAAATGCCAATATAGAAAAGCAGCAGAACAATCCAAAAGTGAACATATAGCTCACCAGATTTGAATCTAACTCATAAGTAATTTTAATCATCTCAATTATTTCAATGATTTTAGAAACGGTTAGGCAGGAAGAATTCATCATGCTTGGAAGAGCACTTGCCACCTTGAGGTCCCATGCATTCGGTCAATTTCTACTATCTTCAACATTTGATGATTGATTCTGATCATATATAATCAATTTTACAATGACCAACTAATATATGCAAATAAATATAATGTTCATTGACAATTATTTTCATATAATTACGAATGAGTTAATAATTTGACAGTCATGATCGACAATTTAGATTGTAAATTCGATCGGTTTCACATTTTCAGACCTTGGTTTATTCTGAAAGTTCAAGTCTATAGCTAGTGAAGTTATGAATCAGATCAGGTCAATAGTTTAAATCATCAAGTTCAAGTCAAGACGGGATATCTATCAGATTGAAATATAAATCTAGATTGGAACGGGATCGAGCTGGCTATGCAAAGTGCTATGCTATTGTGGAACTAAGGAGGAAAATTAAGCCAAGAATTATTGATCTAATTTTCCTATGATCAGGGAACCTATATATGAGGCCTAAAATTATCAACCAGATGCTCATCAATGTGTGTTTGTGTGTGTGTGTGTGTGTGTGTGTGTGTGTCTAGACTAGCTATAAGCTATGCACACGTTTCAATAAACGGCATCTGCTGCACATAGAAAAGAACGGATTTTTTTTTTTTTATTATTTCCTTTTTAGAACATGCATGACATGATAAAAGGTACAGAGATATATATATGTACAGTGATTCTAATATTTGTCCAAACAAAATTAGGCTATATAGGTTTGTAGTTGGGCCTAGCAGAACGACATTGAATTATTCTTCCATATATATATATATAACTTACAGTGTACCTTTATTGTGAAATGGTTGTTTCAAATTAATACAAGCACAGAAGAGAGTAGCAGAGCATATATATAGAACAATTATTAAAACCATCTGCCCTACCTACCTTTAGATTAATTTTGTAGATAGCTATATATATATATATATATATATATATATATATATATATATATATATATATATATATTTATATATAGTGAGAGGGGGCATTATACATAAATATAAAAAAAAAATGTTCAGAATATATAGCATGGTTAACAATTAATTACTCTGGTCATGTTTTAATTATTAGTTGCACCTAGGGGTGTACAAAAATATTGTTGACCCACTCAACCAGTCTGACCCGTCCGACTCGACCTGTATTTTATTGGGTTAAGATGTTACTGGGTCGGGTACAAGTTGAATTTTGACAAACCCGTTACTCTGGGTTGGATCATGAGTTTGCTCTTAATAACCTGTTTATATCGGATCCGGCCTCAAACCTATGTGGAGGAATAATTCATTCAGTTTGACCCGCTACATGAAATAAATCACATAAGATCTCTGTTGAAAAGGATGAGTGTTGTGTTTAGGCTGAATTCGCATCCTCTGAGATATCTCATTTTTTTGCGTGACTTTTTGGAAAATCTCAACTGTTCAAAGACGTTCTGTCCTCTGAGATATCTCATATTTTGCGTGACTTTTTGGAAAATCTCAACTGTTCAAAGACATTCTGCATGAATCTCAAAGCTTAAACAATAATGGGCCCCTGCGTTATCCCAAATAGGCACCGGACACGTAGGTCACTCAAAATATGAGATATCTCAGGGGATGCAGACTCATTTAAGCTTTGAAAAAAATCATAGAAGATATATGTTGAAAGGATGATCCGCTACATGAATTTGAATTGTTATATTTTTTTATTTTATGAATTTTATATGTGATTGTTATATGTCGTTGTCTTTTTTTTTAGGATGTTATATTCTAGATATGTTGTTGTTATTGTTTTTTCTTTTTTTTCTTTTTTTATTTTTTTTATATGGATGTTATATGCTAAATTATTTTTATTTTATTTATGTTTGTCACTTTTATTTGTACCTAGCTTTAATAAAAATAGTAAAAAAATATATAATAGATTTTCGAACAAAATTATAACCTGTTTAACTCGTCTAACCCGCATAACCCGTATATAAAAAAATAGATGGGTTGGATTAGGTTATGGATGGGTCAAGTAAATAATTTTTTTAATCCGGTATAATCGAATTGAATTCAAATTTTAATAAAATATCTTTGACCCGGCCGTTGTATACCCCAAGTTGCACCTTAAGTTTTGAAGTGAGATGGCGATTTAAAAGCTTGTGACTTTTGAGAATTTAAACTAACTACTAGCTAGCTAGCACAGTGTTACTGTGCACACTTACATGATTTCCGGCCAAGCTATTAATTAGTACAATTAAGTAATGAAATTATTATATAGGAATGCGTGTGAGTGTTGACAACAGTAACAAGCTCAGATTTTCTATGGCAGACAAAAACTCGTTCACTTGTGGCGAGTTTTTGTGCTTCCAGGACCATTCACACTTGGCAAATTCAATACTTTGCTAGGAAAGAAGAGCTAGCGTCTTATGTGCTCGCCAGGAGAATTTGATTAATACAACTCCAAAAATTTATCATATTGGTTTCAAACAACAAATATTAAACCACGCATCACTCATTAAGTTACTTTAATGCAATTATTTTCCATCTTTGTAAAATTTATCATATTTCATGAGTGATACGTATATAGACAAAGTTTTCAAATTTTCAAATTCATTTAGTATACACAGTCGAGCGGTAAAAAAAAATGAACTTTTTAAAGTTACTTTAATTTAATTATTTTTCATCATGTTTTTTTACCTCTTGACTTTATAGAAATGAAACCCTCACGAATTGGATAGGAGTAGTACTAGGATGAGTGACCTCTTGGGAAGTCCATGTGTTGCTGATTCCAATTGGGTTTCATTTCTAGCTTATCCCAACTTGTTTGAGAATAAAGGCCTTGAAGAAGAAGAAGACGACTTTGCAGTAGACGAATTCAAAATTTTGTGTATACACGCATCACTTGTAAAGTAGATTGGTTTTAATTGTTTAGATATATCGTTTGAAGCTAATCTAATATATTTTTGAAGTTGTGTTCACTAAATTGTCTTAGTAGGAATATCACATGCTAGTCTTTTTCGTCAAAATAAACTTTTAGACCCATGTACATCTAGGAGGGACCCCTGGATTTCAAATTTTAGTGGAGATATAGATATTCCGATCAACTTTGCTCCCCTCTGAATGTTTGATTTGTATTTGAGTTAAATTTAGAGTTAAAATTAAAATAATTTTTTTCAATTATGATTGGTTATTAAAATTATTGGTTTGAAAAGTAAAAAATTACAAATCAGAGTATTGAAAAGTATAAGTTAAAACATAATTTTTTTATCGAATATCTAATTAGTTAATGGGTTTAAATTCAATTAGTTATTTAAACCTGATTCGATATTTTTTAACCCCATCTGGCCCTGTTTGTTTTATAAAAAAAAAAAAAAAAAAGAATTAACAGAGATAGCTGTTACAAAATTGTTATAGCCCCAAAATGCAAGAAACCCAAAATCTTTTTTTGTTTGGGCAATTGAAAACATGAAAGTATACGAATTCACATAAATCATAAATGTCTCTTGTCAGGGATGGTCATCTCATTCTCACAGATAAGTACAAAGTACAGGTCATAGCACGAGATTCTCAACGAATATGATTGGGTCATTGAGTCAGATCCTATGTGGCAGTTATGGTGTAACAAGTCCTATTTATATTTGGTTCTTATACAAACATAGTTGTTTTCTTTCTTAAAATTTTGCACCTGTATTTTTTGATAAATTAAAAATTTCACCTGTCAAATTTCATGATCTTAATAGTTTGGTATATATTATTAAGGTTTTCAAATAATGCATATTAAAACTATATTATAGTTTTTTCAGTATCTCCATAAATAATTCACAAATTATTCACAAAAAAATTATAAATTTTCTTTTCTTTTTAAAAAAAAAATCATAATTTTTCTATTATGTGCATTAAAAATATATATCCCTTATATATATTTGTATTATATCTCGAATGGTAAATTTTAATTGTCCCATAATTACTCTCTAATACTTATTAGTTACTAGGAATGCATCTCAACTCTGTAACCCGTTACATATTCTGTGTAAGAGTATGGTTGTAGAATTAGTAGGGTTTGGATTATAGCATATAGCTGCCTCTGCATAGGGGGCTTTTGGTTGTCTTCAAAATGTGGCAAAACGGTTGTCTACAAGTATTGCTTTTACATGCAATGCATGGCTATATATTAATCCTGACCTTTTCAGATTAATATATATATATATATATATATATATATACACACACACACACACAGAGAATTAGAGATACGTGCACTTTTTTTTTTTTCTGTATTTATTATTTTGTTAAAACTTATAATATATATACAGTATTTCATTAATCAGGCGGCCACCGCCATCATATATATGATTATATATAATTTACATGACAAAAGCTTATCCTTTGTAGATACTTAATTTTAGTTTATCTCAAACGCATGCATGCATGATGCATGCATATATATATGTTTATTGTTTATTCTAACTGCATATATATGTGTACGTATCATCATCATTGAAGATTTTTTTTTTTTTTGCAAATTAAATTGATATGAACCCCAGCCGCAAGACAAGCTAAAGCTAGGTTATGGATTAATTTGACCGTTTAATTACCGTTGCCATTGTCAAAAACTGGATAATGTTAAACTGATCGATAATGAATGATTTAAAAATTGTAATGCAACTTATGATGCATATGCCTATGATCTATCATGCTAATTAAGTACATGACAAAAAGTGCACTATTTGTGATTTGATTAGTCTTAGATTTTTAATTTTTAATAACTAATTGTCAACTTGACACGGGCAAATGATAGGATATATATATTATTATTAATAATTAAGACATGCATGATTCTGACCTCAAGTTCTTGTTTTGGAAGCTTAACTCTAATTTAATATTAATTATAATTGTGGTACTTACGTGGCCAAGTCACGGATACGCATCGTACGTATAAAAATAATTAAGGTGCCTTATCATGATTATGTACATGACGAAGCATTCACTGTATGTACATTAACATTAATTACTTCTTCTCTCTTCTTGAAAATAATTAAACCACTTAAGTTACAAAGACATTATGCTCCTAATTAAATTAATTCACCATTTTGGTTTCATATTTCCAAAAAAGAAAAAGAAAAAAAGTTATATATATTAATTGGTGTTGTCTATCAGTAAATACATATTTATATATTTTTCTTTTGGTGCGCCATGCATATATAATATGCAAATGAGTGTACTATTTGAGGGCATTAATTCAGCTCAAAATTATATACATATTTAATTAATTAGTTATACAGGAAAAGATGTTTCTCAATTCCTCCTTCCCCAAAACAATGTGCGGTAACTATATATGTATGTATAATTGTATATGCAAAATAGAGGAAAAAACAAAGGTTAGCTATCCCAAAATATATCTGATTGCATGGTTATTTTTGGACTGTAGTTCCAAATTTGTTTTTATCTCAATCACAATCTAAGCCCAAGATTTGCAAATGTAGGACACAGTTACAACTTGCAACTATATATATATTAATTGATTGTTAAATTATGGAGAGCAGGGAAAACACTTCCAAATTGCACAAAACATTGCAAATTTAACATATTAATAACTGAATACCATAAATTAATTTGCAAAATATATATTATGCATGTAAAGTGCACAAGCCAATGTCAAATTTTTATATCATAATAACAATATATGAAATGTGAACAATATGTTATAAGTTATTATAACTACCAAATGACACAACACCAATATTCTAAATAGCTAGCTATAGTTTTTCCAGACCATTAACGCTAAACTATGAGATAAAAGTGTGCTAACTCAGCTATGACCGTTAATGCTGTAATAGCTTACCACTTTTACCGCTATGCTACATGAGTTTTTTTTTGCAATTTATATGAGCTTCTATACTTCTATTCATATTTCTAATGCTATGTGGTCTTCTACGATAAGTATGCTAAACCAAACTATGTGCTTCTATTTTTATTTGTGATTTATTCTCTCATTCTACACTACAGCAAATCAAACTTTCTGCGACAGGTTTTTCGATTGCAGAAAGTATTGTCACTGGCACAGAAACAAAAAAATGGTCGCCGATACTCCGGTTGCTGAAGGCATTGGCGCAGATACTCTCCCGATGACGTCATCAGTCGCTGAATAATGTCATCTAGTCGCTGATACTTTATCTGCGACCAAATTTTTTTTGCTGACGTCGGTATCAGCGACCATGAAACTGGTCGCTGTTGGTTTTTTTTTTGTGCAAAATGTAGGTATTAACTATTAGTATATTACAGAATGCATCACTAATTCAAATACCACATTTAGGTAATATAAATTTTACATATTAATTCCACATTAATTTATATTACATTTACATAATTCAAATTTTACTAAATAACACAATAATAATAGCACATTATCTAAATATCACATTTTCACAATACTAATTACATAAGCTAATTCCAGACATGTATAAACATGATACAACCAATATGTACATCAAGTAATATTAGATAATTAAAGCCACATTTACATAGTAAGCATCCAATTGTCTCCTAACAAAACATCAAAAATTCGAAAGCACAAAAACTATACAGAAGTATCTGTCTTGTCAGTTTAGTGCCAAAACCAGCAACAAAAATCAGAAAAAAAAAATAGTAACCACAAAAAGCAATAGAAACAATCCCATTGACCCAAGGCTAACAAGGAAACTTTCTAGCTCGATGCAAATCCTTGAAATCTTTCTTATGCTTAACAAGGAAGCTTTCTAGTTCTTTGATACTTTCAAGATGAAATAAATGGGCAGACTCAAACTTATAGCATTGGGACAGGTTTCAAAGTAGTAATATTTATTCTTGAAAGATGTTCAATCTCAATAGACTAGAAAGATCTAAAAAAAATGTGATAAAATGATCTTTATAAGACTTACAACATGTGTACCAGTCAATGTCAGGTGTTCTACCAATTAAAACAAATGAACCAAGTGAGACACTCAACTGGTACAAGAGATGCACAAAATGACCAGCATCAGAAAATTGAATAGAACAATCAGCTACATGGACCAAATGACAAAACCAAGGATACAGTCAAATAAAGGACTTCAAAACACACAATTAGACCAAAAAATTTATATTTTTAGGATGTTTCATAAAAGGCAACTAGCCTTCTTATATCCTCTGTTGTGTGTACACAAAAATACAAAATGATATTATTCTATATTAAGAATTCATGCCTCATAAGAAATGTAAAAGAAAGGATGAGCAAATGAAAAGGCTACAAGAATTCATGCTTACAGTGCATCAGCAACTTCTGTTACTTCTCTGGTACCAATGTTGATAGCTGACGACCCCGTTCTCTCCCCTTGAGCTTATCAAATTAAGCAAATTATTATCAATTTATCATATATCTGGTTTATAAATATGGACAATTTCTTTCAGTGTCTTTTTATTACCTACACAAGATTAGAAAAGGTTAATTGGCTTAAAATCATTTTGAAAGGGCTAATCTCATGTAAATTGCTTTAAATGAAAGGCTTTATCAGAAAAGTTCCACGGAGAAAGCTCGTATGCAATGTGACTTAGTGCCCTGCAGATTATAACTAATAATTCGATTATAACTAATGTTCCAACACATGCTTACCATGTAGGGTCCTTATTGCAAAAAAAAAATTCACAATGCCTGACAAGATTAAATTAAATTTTCATATTCTGAAATTTACAAAGACTGGTACCAGAGCCAAAGTTGGTATAGAACTGTTCATCACTAAAATAAATCCTAACATAACTAGAAGCTTTAAAAAAATTCTGAAATTCATTGAGCTTGAAGTTTACAATCTCCTGAAAGTTTATATACCAAGAATACCAAATCTGATCATGTGAGCTGTCCTTTACAATTTTTACAAAAGATTGTTCAATAAACCCCCAATTCCAGCATGTATGTAGAATAGTGAAATTAATTAGTAAATAGGTCATAAAATTTACAGAAGTGTACCATTTAGCAGTCTAAGGCCCAAGATGTGAGACCGGTAGAGTTGAGTACGAGGTGGAGAAAGACCGGCTGAGAGTCTGAGGTGTACAGAGAGGAGGTGCGAAGGAGGAGATGGACGGACTTGGGTGGAGAGTGAGGATAGAGGCGTCTGAGAAATTGCTGGTGCTGGTCGCAAGAGAAGAGGCATACAGAGCGGGAGAAGAAGGGTGCGCGGGGGAGAAGAAACACAGGGCTGGGCTAGGGTTTTGCCGCATTTTTTTATTTTTTTTACCGAGACTTTCAGTGACCGGCGATGGCGCCGGTCGTTGATACAGTGGCAAAAAATTCTGGTTGCATCCGATTTTTGTTACAGTTTTTTTTTTTTTTTTTGAAAAAAATAGACTTTCTGCGATCAACGTCAGCACCAGTCGCTAATACCGATCGCAGAAAATCAGTTATGTTGTAGTGCTATATTGAGAAATATTCAAATATTAATTCTTCATTTAGATTGCTCTTTGTATAGTATTCATTTGTAAAATCATTATCGTTTGTTTCAGTTGAAAGCTGATTTTGAATATTATTATAATATATAAAATATTTAAATATGTATAGTGATTTGATTTACCTTATAAAATTAATTGCTCTTCGTCTATTATAATATGTAATATTATGAACTATTAAATAATGTTACTTTTTAGATTTTTTTTTTTCTTCTTATTTGCGTAATTGATAAAAAGTATAGACTTAGATTAGTTGTCATTTAGTTGTTACCTCAATTCTTTAAAATTGATTATGTTGATAATTAGTAGAAATATAGAATATAAAATTTGAAAAGAAAAAAATGCTATGTATGATAGCTTCCGCTATAACTATGCTATTCGCAATAGCTTTTTTTTTTTTGTTATCTCTACTATGTCGCTATAATCACTATTTAGAACCTTACACAACACAGAAGTAATCAAGATGTAAACAACCACAAAAGGCAATGAAGTCTGAAACAAAAAGCCCAGGAAGGTCGAAGCAGAAACTTTTTATTTATTAGAAATTCTGCAAGGGGCTATCGATTCATTTTCTATATTATTTGTAATAAATTTCTAAAAGAATAGGATTTAAACTTTTATGTTCTTTCACATCAGTTTTTGGATCTTTGCTACCAAGAAATCCAGGATAATGATATGATGCTCCAAAATCTCATAAAAAAAAAGATATGATGCTCCAAAAGCAGCATCATGGTCGTGGCCTAAGTCGTCGTTATCGTGTCTTTTGTTGTACCAATCTAGATTTGAATTTTTGTTGCCTATCATTGCATGAATATTTATTTCTGATTCCTAATTTTTGAAAGAGTAGCAAGTAACAATATATATATATATATATATATATATATATATAGGGTCCGGCTAATTTGCTGCCGGCAGCATTTTAGTCGGAGGTACTGCCACTGTTTTTTCTATTTTTTAATATTCAAACAACAAATCTAAACCATTAGATGTTTAATCTATATTATAATCTACTTGGAGACCAAATTTTACATTTTTTGGAATTTGTTTACTATTTATTAAGCTAGTTTGAAAACCGCTGATTTCAGTAAATTTCTGCAGCATTGAAATCAGCTGTTTTCAAACCAGCTTAATAAATAGTAAAAAATTTCCAAAAAATGTAAAATGAGGTCTCCAAGTAGATTATAGTATAGATTAAACATCTAATGGTTTGGATTTTCTGTTTGGACATCACAAAATAAAAAAAAGGTGGCAGCACCGCCAGCAGAAATGCTGCTGGTAGCAAATTAGCCACAGCCTATATATATATATATAGAGAGAGAGAGAGAGAGAGAGAGAGAGAGAGAGAGAGATAGGCTAATATCAAAACATTTGCACCAACCCTCTCGTGCAACCGATTCAATTTCCAATTTTTAAAGTCCAAATGATAAATCTAAACCGTTAGATGTGTTCTCCATATTAAAATGTGCTTGGAGACCAAATTTTACATTTTTTGAAATTTTTTTACTATTTATTAAGCCACTTTGAAAATCGCTGATCCAATGGTGGCTTCTGATTTTACTGTTCCAAACATCCACCGTTGGATCAATGATTTTCAAAGTAGCTTAATAAATAGTAAAAAAATTTCAAAAAAATGTAAAATTTGGTCTCCAAGCACATTTTAATATGGATAACATATCTAACGGTTTAGATTTATCATTTGGACTTTAAAAATCGGAAATTGAATCGGTTGCACGAGAGGGTTGGTGCAAATGTTTTGATATTAGCCTATCTCTCTCTCTCTATATATATAGGGTTTGTCTAAATTGTTGCTGGCAGCATTTCGGCAGAGGTGCTGCCGGAGCTATATTTAGTTGTGTGATGTCCAAACAATAAATCCAAACTGTTAAATATTTAATCTATATTATAATCTACTTAGAGACAAAATATTACATTTTTTGGAATTTTTTTACTATATATTAAGCTGGTTTGAAAACCGCTGATTTCAGTAAATTTTTGCAGCATTGAAATCAGCGGTTTTCAAACCAGCTTAATATATAGTAAAAAAATTTCAAAAAATATAAAATTTGGTCTCCAAGTAGATTATAATATATATTAAACATCTAACGGTTTAGATTTGTCATTTGAACATCAAAAAATAGAAAAAACAGTGGCAGCACCGCCGGCAGAAATGATGCTAGCAGCAAATTAGCCACAGCCTATATATATATATATATATAGCTAGGCTACAGTGAGTTGCGAAGTAAAGCGACTATTTTACTTCACGCTCATATTTTGCGATTTTAAAGTTCAAAACATAGATCCGAACCGTTCATCTTGTTCTTCACATTGAAATGTGCTTGGAGACCAAATTTTATATTTTTTGGAATTTTTTTACTATTTATTAAGCAATTTTAAAAGTCACGTATTTGATGGTTCAGAAAATTTTACTGTTTTTACTGTTTACAGTAAAACAGTAATTTTAAAAAATACTTAATAAATAGTAAAAAAATTCTAAAAAATGTAAAATTTGGTCTCCAAGCACATTTCAATATGGATTAAATATCTAATGGTTCGGATCGGTAATTTGGACTTTTAAAATAAAAATATAGCGTGAAGTAGAAACGTGTTTTACTTCGCAACTCACCGTAGACTACCTCTATATATATATAGGCTAATGTGCTTTCGGTAGCATATAGACCGAAATACACGGTCAAAATTTGAAATTTTAAAATCCAAAAAGTCGATATGAACCATTCATCTTGTTCTCAATATTAATATGTGCTTGGAGACCAAATTTTACATTTTTCTGAATTTTTTTACTATTTATTAAGCCACTTTGAAAATCGTTGATCCAATGGTTTTACTATTTTGTTAAGCCACCGTTGGATCAGCAATTTTCAAAGTGACTTAATAAATAGTAAAAAAAATCAGAAAAATGTAAAATTTGGTCTCCAAGCACATATTAATATGGGGAACAAGATGAACGGTTTAGATCGACTTTTTGGATTTTGAAATTTCAAATTTGAACCGTGTGTATTTCTGTCCATATGCTACCGAAAGCATATTAGCCTATCTCTCTCTCTATATATATATATAGATAGACAGATAGATAGACAGATAGATAGATAGATAGATAGATAGATAGAGAGAGAGAGAGAGAGAGAGATAAGCTACCATATATTGCAATGTATGGAAGACTCTATACATTACATTGTTAACGGTTGGATCTCTTTTAAAATTCGTGCAGATTTGATAGTTGAGATTGAAGAAATGTCGTTGGATTTCAAAATTTTCAGAAATGGATCCTCCATTTCCAACCAAACCACTCCCACCCCGTCCCCTTCTTCCTCTCTTACACTGAGAGAAGCCAGCCCTAGGTGATCTCTCCCGCTCCTCTTCTCTCCTCTCCTATCTGCACCACCTCCAGCGAACCATTCATCTTGTTATCCATATTAATATGTGTTTGGAGACCAAATTTTATATTTTTTTTCAAAAATTTTTACTATTTTTTCATATTTATTGAAAATAATTGTTTTTCAGACAAATCTGGACTATAAAAAAACAACGATTTTTCAATAAATCTAAAAAATAGTAAGAAAATTTCCAAAAAATGTAAAATTTGGTCTCCAAACACATTAATATGGAGACTAAGATGAACATTTTGGATCGGTTATTTGAACTTTAAATCCAGTTATTTATAGTCCAATGTACGAAAATGTCTATGCATTGCAATGTATGGTAACCTTACTCATATATATATATATAGATATATATAAAGAGAGAGAGAGAGAGAGTGAGAGAGAGATAGGCTACGGTGAGTTGCGAAGTAAAACGCGTTTCTACTTCACATCGTATTTTTATTTTGAAAGTCCAAACGATCGATTCGAACCGTTAGATATTTAATCCATATTGAAATGTACTTGGAGACCAAATTTTACATTTTTTGGAATTTTTTTACTATTTATTAAGTATTTTTTAAAATTGTTGTTTTGCTATGAACAGTAAAAAAAACAGTAAAATTTTCTAGACCATCAAATCAGAGACTTTCAAAATTACTTAATAAATAGTAAAGAAATTCCAAAAAATGTAAACTTTGGTCTCCAAGCACATTTCAATATAGAGAACAAGATGAACGGTTCGGATTGACATTTTGAACTTTAAAATCGCAAAATATGAGCGTGAAGTAAAATAGTCGCTTTACTTCACAGCTCACTGTAGCCCATCTCTCTCTCTCTCTCTCTCTCTCTCTCTTTTGAAAACCTTCGCAGAAACTACGAAGTCGTGAGGGGGAATTGAACTCTTGACCTTTGGGTACCACAACCCTAGGACTTTTTCCTAGCCAATTGTGCTACCTCCCCCTTTACTCTCTCTCTCTCTCTCTCTCTATATATATATATATATAGAGAGAGAGAGAGAGAGAGGGGTTGGCTACTCTACTTCCATAAGCATATGAGAGCATATGCTTATAAGTTATTTTTGTGTTTTTAATGTCCAAATGCGCAAAAGACAGGCACTTTTCGCAAGGATAAAATGTGACTTTTTGCGACGAAGTAAACGTGCTTTTTCTATTTGCGACAGTACTTTTTGTGACGGAGTTTCCATCATAAATGCACATTTTCTCTCACGAAAAGTACTTACTTTGTTGTTGTAATGATAAATCTGAAGCACTCAACATGTTCTCCATACTAGAATGTGCTTAGATATCGAATTTTATATTTTTTTGAATTTTTTTTACTATTTTTTTAGAATTTTCAAAACTATCATAAAAAATATTAAAAATAATAATAATAAAAAAATATGAAAACCCTTGTTTTGAAAAATTCTGAAAAAATATTAAAAAAGTTTCCAAAAAATGTAAAATTCAGTCTCCAAGCACATTATAGTATGGAAAACATGTTGAGCGCTTCAGATCGACCATTTAGACATTGAAAACGAAAAAATGACTTATAAGCATATACCCTCATATGCTTATAAAAGTAGAGTAGCTAACCTATATATATATATATATATATATATATATATATATATATATAGACTTGGGCTATGGTGCATTGCAATGTATAGCCTCTTTTGTACATTTGACTATAAATCACCGGATTTAAAGTCCAAATAACCGATCCAAATCGTTCATATTGTTCTCTATATTAATATGTGTTTGGAGATCAAATTTTATATTTTTTTTTTAAATTTAATATTTTTTAGATTTATTGAAAATCACTGTTTTCAGACAAATCTAGACCATAATAAAGCAGTTATTTTCAATAAATCTAAAAAATAGTAAAAAATTTCCAAAAAATGTAAAATTTGGTCTCCAAATACATATTAATATGAAGAACAAGATTAACGGTTTGGATCGGTTATTTGGCCTTTAAATCCGGTGATTTATAGTCCAATGTACAAAAGAGACTATACATTGCAATGCACCATAGCCCAACTATATATATGAGTAGAACTAGGGTGTTCTTAAGCTCACCAAAGTATTTGGTGAGCTTAACTCCAAAACCCATCAAATCGATTTCAAATAACAAATCTGAACCGTTGAAATTCACCTACCTTATGAGTGATGCATCTACATGTCAAAATTTTAAACATTCGAATTAATTTAGTATAAAGTCAAGCGGTCAAAAAATGTTCAAAAAATGAATGCACTAAAATTAATTTATTAACCTTCTAATTTGACTGATTGACTTTATACTAAATTAATTCGAATGTTTAAAATTTTCACATGTAGACGCATCACTCGTAAGGTAGGCGGGTTCTAACGGTTCGGATTCGTCATTTGAAACCGATTTGATGGGTTTTGAAGTTAAACTCACCAAACACTTTAGTGAGTTTAAGAACGCCTTAGAAAAGAAACATTTGATCAAATCTAGGGTTTGCGGACCTGGAGCTAAGAGGCGGTGACATTATCAGTCCGGCAGGAGTCAACCTGGTCGAGCCACTGTCTAAGTACAAGCGAGTTATCCATTTGATACCGAGAAGATCCGATTGCTATTTTTTTTTAATTTTTACACTATATATATATAATTTAGTTTTACCAGTCTGATTGCTATTTTTTTCATCAAAAAAAAAGTTTCGATCAAACATGATACCTTTAGAAATTAAACTGATCCAAAAAGATTCAACCTGGATCTCATCTACTTATAGATCTCATCTCCGATGCATCATGCCTCTCTCTCTCTTTTGTTTGGCTGTACTTCTTTAAACGAAGAGGAGAATAAGAGAGAGAGGAGGGAATCGAGCGGAGTTCATCAAAACCGAAAGTACGGTATCGTCGGAGTTCAAAGCGTAGACAGGGGCAGATCCAGCCTAGTTCAGAGAAGGCCAACTGTCCCTCCCTGGATTTTGAATTTTATACAAATTTATATGTTTGGTTTGACTTTGCTTCCCTCTAGAATTTTATTTGACTTTTAGTTTGTAATTAATATTAAATTTAGGGTTAAAATTATGATTTTTTTTAATCTAATTGATAATTAGAATTAGAAGTCAAAGTATTAAAAATTAGAAGTCCAAGCATTAGAAATTAAAAATTAGAGGATTGTTTTTTATCTAATATCTGATTAACTATTAAAATTCAATTAGTTATTTTCTTGCCCCTCTCTAATAAAAATCCTAGATCCACCTCTGCGTAGAGTTCTCATCTCGATCGGAGTGCAACGGTTAGCAGATCTGGTCGTGGAGTGAAATGAGAATTAAAGTATTATGGTGATTATAAGTGTGTATAAGTAGAATTAGACGAGTAAATCTAGATAAAAAAATAAATCTAAATAAAGAATAAATCTAAAAATTTAGAGAGTGATTAAAGATGATTAAGAGTAATTTTGAGTAATTTAAAGGATTTTGTGAGAATAAAGAAGTAAATTTAGAAATTAGAGTCGATTGACTCATTGTAAATATGTTTTTTATCAATCAAATTGTTAGCATGCATTAAAGACACCAAATTTAAAACGAACAAAAAGATCCAACTTGACTCGATATGAATCGAATTCATGACGATTCAATACTAACAAATCTCGATCCGAATTCGACTATAATCTGAAGGCTAATAAGTGATCCGAACTGATTCATTATGACCCAAATTTTATGATATGTACAATAATCACATAAATGAACTCCCCTTAAAATTAAGATGGTTATATGAAAGAGAATAAGAAATCCAGAGATAAAACTTGGGAGCCGTTTTTAAAGTTTTTTTTTTTTTCTTTTTAAAAAAAAAAAAAAAAAAAAAAAAAAAAAAAAGAGAGATAGAATTAGCAGCATCAGTCAATTATCAGAAGCCAGTACTAGATGTCAACTTTGGCGGATCTAAAGTTAGTTGGAGGTATTCAGCTATCTTATGAATTCAAATTGTAGTTTGGTGGTTAGGGTTTTATTTTGTTGGTGTAAAGATTTGACTTCAAATCTCATCTAATATATATGAGGAGGAATTCACTTACATTTTTGGTGACACCGAATTAAATTCAACATTTTTATATTTTTCAAAATTCAAGCAGTCGATACAAACCGTTTAACATGATGGATATATTAAAATGTGATTGCAGCTATATATATATATATATAAATACTGTAAAAATGAACTCTTATAAACATTTGGTCCTGTTCCTTGAAAAGCTAACTACGCACCTGATTATACTATTTCACTATTTCAACGATTGCCAAATGTGTCATACTTTGTAAGGAGAAAATGAAGCCTAGGTAGTTTGGTTTATAATTATAGCTCAGTTAGTGTAGTCATGCATGTCTGTAGATGAATATTTCTAAAAACAGAAGAGAGTACAAGCTGAGATCTTGTTCTTGTTCTTGTCCCTGTATCCGGTTGATCCTTGTCCCTTTTTCATCTCAAGACAGCATTATTTATTATAAACTAGTAAGCAATTATAAGGACAGCAAACTATTGCAATAGATGTGGGGTATTATTATATATGAAACACACAAACGTACAAAGGCAATATCTGATGCAGCGACAAACCATATCTCAAATTTTGTGCAGAATAGACTCACGGGGCATTAATATATATATATATATATATATATACACACTATCAGAGACAGAGAGAATCATGTCACATGACAGTTGGAAGTTTAATGTCATGTTCTGGCAGCAAAAATTCCTCGCCAGACTCATTCCACTATTCTGTTTTTGTTTTCACTCAGAATAATATCTAATCTAGTAAATTTATTATTTGATGCATTTTCTAGTCAGCACTCTGAATCACTGACAGTATGGTACCAGTCTTGTTTCAATAAGTGTAGAGCATTAGGTATTATTGGTGTAGAGCGCACAGCTTTCATAAAGAAAGGCAGGGTATGAGTTGTACCAATAATAGATAGCATTGATCAATTCATGATAAATTGGCTACACTATCTAACTAATTATTTTTTTTTTTGATGAAAAGCCCTTGGGCGTTCCAACTAATTATTGGTCATAGAGGTAAAAGATCAAAACTGTGGTAGGTGTCCAAATGCCAAAAAAAAAAAAAAATGTGAATATTAATAAAAAGAAATTTCAAGATGAATGAGGCTAAGCATGAATTGGTCCTTACTATGAATCAATATCTCCGCTTTCCCCATAGTCGATCTACACTGTTCAACATAATCTCCATATGAAAATGTACCTAAAGACTAAATTTTACATTTTTTTTAGAATTCTTTTTACTGTTTTTTTAGATAGGTAGAAAAAATCACTACTTTTGAATGGTCTAAAATCTTCAGATCAAGTGATTTTCAACTTATCTAAAATATTAGTAAAAAGCATTGTAAAAAATGTAGAATTTGATCTACAAGTACATTTCCATATGGAGATGATGTTGAACTGATTATATGGACTTTGAAACCAGAGATATTGATCCATAGTACAGACCAATCCACGCAATGTATAATACAGCTTCACTCTTTCAACATTATCATATATTCCGGAGCAGCAACTGAATTTTCTAATGAGATAAGGTCAGGCTGCAATTAAGAGAAGTTCCTAATTTCCCCAAAACAATAAGTCAGATCAGGCAATCAACTGAATTTTGCAAGCTGAAACAAAGGATTGTATTAAAGTACTGTTATAAATGAACATGACAATTCACACAAGCTTCTATAGTATATATCTTTAAATAGAGCATGAACAGGCACATCATGCAAGTCATGATTCATACACTCTTTATTGGTAGAAAATTACAACAAGAAATTCGAGTCATTACCAAATAATTAGGAAAGGCAAAATTAGCGAAGCTAGGGCAACAAAGAATCATTATCGACTTTTTTTCTCTTGAATCTCTTCTCAACCAAGGTAGAGCATTTGGTTACTTAAATGTTGTATCTGCCATGATCATTGATCAAATATGAATTACTTTCAGCAGCAAATAATATTTTTCAGTAAATTGCTATCTTACTCTTGGATGGCATGTAACTTTTGTTTCTATCAGTTTCCCAATGCCATACTTGGTACCAAAGAAACATACTGGTCAGTATTGGCTACAATGGAATAAATAGTGGAAAAAACACTCCAGGAGAAATTGCAACAAAAAAAGAATGGGACACCTATTCACACATGATTCCAAATAAACATAACATGGTACAGTAACTACTGGTCTAATTTGAGTTTCTAACCTAAAGCGAAGAGGAAGAAACAAACCTCCAATTGAAGCAGCTCAGGCAGAGATTCTGTGGAGACGAGATCTAGCAATTCGTCGATCACCTTCTGGTCCCTAACACTTGACCAGGTACTGGGTGGTAGAGCTAATAGCAAAACAGTTAATATATCACAACTTGTAGGGTATTTCACAATACAGTTATCTGGTTCAGATGTGCACCAACCAGGTTTACCAGAAACAGGTATAAGAGCATCCACTCCTTGTTTGTTCCCACCCGAATCCATTACTGTACCAGAAACAATGGTCACGTCTGTATTACTCTGATCACACTTTACACATGTCTCTTTGCAACATGACATTTTTTTATCCATGACACAAGAGTTTCCAGTTAAGAGAGCAGCGCCTTGACAGCATGCAGTGGAAATAATCTCTCGCAGGGTGGAGTCTTTAGGAGATGTGAACTCGGTGTAACTGCAGCATGGATCTGACAAGACATCCCTCACCAGTTTGAATAATCTGGTCCCACGGACTTGACAAAGCACCTCTTCCTGCATGTTGTTCCATGCTTAATCCATTGGTGCAGTTTTGTGTGTGTGTTTGCAGGTTTTATACAATATGTACTACAACACCTTTGAAATTGTAAGGGTGGTTCTTTGTTTCTTTTAATTACAAGAAAAAAAAAATCTTTTAAATAGTTTGTTAGCAAAATCTTAACAACTGAGCCTCAGAGCTCCCTAATAACCTCAGTTAAGTCTTAATTTCATCTTAATTGAGCAATTAAATCAGACAAAACAAACAACCAAGGAGCAAGGAAGGGCAAAATAACACTGGGAACCACAAGTGCCTTTGCATTGACACTGCCTTCTTCCTCAAGGGATGAGAAAATTCCCAATAATTTGCATTCAATCTTTTTCCTTTTCAATCATATTTCTTAAAAATGGACTATGGAACACATTAGAACATCCTTTTATAAGCTTTTTGCTTCACCATATTTCTCCACAAACTCTAGATTTAATATGGTACTGGCCATATTTGGTACCAGTTCACTCCTAATCTTAAGACACTCAAATTACTCAAATATTACAACCATTGGTGTCTTTTCTTTTTTGAAATACCAAGAAAGAAAGGAAGAGAGAGAGAGAGAGAGACCTTCATAGTAAGACGCTCTTTCTCTTCTGGGGTCAGGCTTGACCCACCTTCCTCTTGCCTCCGCACTTCCACTACCCATTTTATAAAATCACCTGCACTTGCTGGAAGTGCTCTAAACAATATAGAAAGAAGGCCTCGTACGCTATTTACCATGTCAGACCTTACTAGAGAAGGTACATCTTCCCTCAAAAAATTTGCAATTTTGATCCAGTTCTCATCCCTGCAACTCTGGTTTATCATGTAAAATAGCATGATAAATAAATAAAAATAGTAGAAATAAAATACAAGAAGGAAGAAAAAAAAGAATGGCTTTTGACAAAAACAGCATAGGCATCCACATTTTGATACAACCAGAGAACGTATACTAGTTTGAATCAATGTTCCTCAATTGTTATTTACATATTTGTTTTGTTTTGCTTCTCTATTTAAATATTTTTATTTATATATTTTTCCTTCTTTCATTTGCTTTCTGTTTCAGGTTTTGATACTTGAGCATATGACAGTTTGAGATTTCTACATCTAAATCTGGTCTAAGAAACACAAATACAGATATAATGTTGTCAGTAAACAAGCTTCTTACTATACTGAAGTAATCAGCAATACATACTGGAGATAACATAACAGTAGTAAGCACACAGGTAGTTAACCTAATTCTTTATAAAACTTTGCTTCTCACTGTTGTGTAAAAGATTAAACTTGTACCAGACAAGATAACATAACAGTACTAAGCACACAGGTATTTAACTTGTACCAAACAAGATGACAGTAATTGCATCTAATTTCATGTAAAATATAAGACTCAAAACCATAATCCAGGAACAAATAAAGTTTGATAGAGAAAACAATTCACGCATAGACAAATTAAAATCATGATTATAAATTTACCAGAGTATAAAGTAAAGATGGAGCTGTAGGAAGCCTTGAGATAAGCATAAACCTGTGTAGTAATAACATGACAAGTCAGAATATCTAAACTCTGTAGACTTTAAGACAGCTATTTGTGTAACTCTTTAGTGCATTTTTATAACTAGACTTAGGGCAACAACATGACCAGAACCAAGTAGGTAAACCCAGATGTGATCTGAGTTTTACGTTAGCCTGGTACAGCAATTATCTTTATGTAATTAATAAGAACAAAGCCTTTAATAGCCCAATACATTAGTTCTATGAAAAGAACAATACTCAAAATGTGTGTAAAATTATAATATTGGAAAGTCCGGTACGACAAAACTTAAGATGAACCCACCTGCTTTTAACCTTTCTGCATCTTTATTGGAACAAAAATTTACCATCTGATTGAATTCACAACTTTAGATAGCTTAAGTATTTTGGGCAACACTTTCATGTAGGAAATGGCACCACACATTCCACTTAACTCCACAATTATAAATTACCACTTACACTTAGATTCTGATTTCTTGTTGGCTATGGTGTCTAATAACATTTGTAGGAATAAAAGTATAAATGTTAAAAGAAGGCACTGTTTTATATATAAGAAAAATTCATGGCAGAGAAAAGGATATAGTGGCATAAGGCGAAAAAACATACCCTCTGGGGAGACCAGTTGCATCATCTACAGTATTAATGGCTTCCCAGAGCAAGGAAAGTGGTACCCAATGGGGAGGGTACTTAAAACGAGCTACATCCAATATAAGTGCCATATCATTCGCCGCATGGTAACCTCCTATTGGTGAAAAATGACCGGTGCCTGTCTGCATCAGTATATTTTTACGTCATATTTGCATTGTGAAAAAAAAGGTGGATAGAAAGGGAGGTGAAAAAGACAACATATTTAAGTTCTAGCCATTAGGAACGAAAGCAATATAACCATAAGTAACTTTTTAATGGTTTTAATGCAAAACCGGTGATACTAGAATATCACCAACTCTTCAGTCAGACATATATCCACATTTGAGGCTTCCTTGCATAGTTTAGAAAAGATAACATAGTTGTATAAAAAAGTATTACAATGCAGTACAATCCTAGTGAACTTGCAATCATAATGGTTCTTAAAAACATTTAAATATACAGTTTCCAATCCGAATAACAGTTCCCTTTTCTACCCATCTTTGACCTTACTTCCAGTGAACACTGATGCACCAATAGCGAATTACCTTTTCATAGATCTTAACTAAAAAATGATAGTGAGATGAACATAATGATGCATCAAGGAGCATTGCAAACAAAAAAGAACAATAACTATGAATAATGACAACTCTAAATCAAATTCTAACCTGTTTGAAAGGCCTCCTGTGATAGGATGCGATCACATGGTAGTCTTCCGATGTGGTGCATCTGATGACGTGCTTTCTGAAGTCATCAAGATTGCTTTGATTGGCACGATACGCTTCCACTTTCGCACCGGCACAATGCGCCAAGCATGCAACTTTGCCAAAAGTAATCCCTTCAGCTTTGACTTTCTCCAAAGGTTCACAACAATCTAACATTGACTCGTCAAACCATCTCCATGGACCTAACAATAGAAGAACAAAAATTAGTATAGAAGTACCCAAGTAGGGGTGTTCATTGGATCCGGTTTATTTGGTTTCGAACTGAACCAAAAAAAAAAAAAAAATTTGGGTTACTTTAATTTTTTTTATATTTGGTTTGGTTTAATCTGTCATATTTTAGTTTAACCATAGAAACTGAAATTTAGTTGATATTTACTTATAAAGAAGAAAGGCAGAAGAAAAAAAGGTATACCTTTCCACTTTCTTCCGGGATCAATGGATAGAGCATTGAGGACAACACACAAACTGGCAAGGCCGCAATATGCAGGCTCTGATTGGGTTTGGAAGTATGATATTAGTCTGAAAAACCCTGCCATGGTCCCATTTTGAAGGGCCTCTGTGAAAAGACGCTGCATGAAATCAATCAATTTATAAAATGTACAGTACAGTATACACTTGGAGTTAATTGATAAAGATTTGTAAATCTATCTTATTCTTAATTGATGGCGTTTGAAAACAATATCCAGTAGTCCAGTCAGTCTTGGGCACTAACAGAAACTAGTCTAGTCCCCCATTAATCTTTTGCCATTTTGTTAGAAAAGTACAATGCCACAAATCTAATCTAATATAATTCCATGATAGAAGCTAAAAATTAAAATTAAAATTAAATATCGATCTCAAGGAAATTAAGAGGAAATTGGAATAGAATTGGATTAAGAAAAGAGGTGAGAGAGGAGTTGACCTTGCCATCGTCAGAGGCGAACTCGATCGCTGGAGGAGAAGGTAGGATCCTTCTGTACAGACCCGCTACGGCCATTTCTGATTTCTTCTTCTTTTCAATTTCTCTTTCTCTTTGTCTTTCTCTTTCTCTTTCTCTTCCTCTTCCGTTCCCGTTCAATAAGATAAGGTGCTGTGCCTTTTCACACTCAACACTGTTCATCTCGCTGCCAAGTGCCAAGACGTAGAAATTAAACAGGGCTTTATTGACTATAGGGTTTATTTAATTAGTGGCGCCTTTTTTATAGCTAGAGTGGGACTGCGACTAGTTTTTTTACTCTTTTTTTTTTAAATAATAACTATTATTATTATATTTTATACGATATTAAATTTTACAATTTTACAATTTTTTATTATTATTTATTTGAGAGATGAACAAAAAGTATAAGTAAAAAATATTTGCATATTAAAAAGAATTATTTTCCAAAATCTGAAAAATAAAGATATTTGTAAAAAATAATAAATTTTGCCAATTTGGTACAATTTGAAACTTGATTAGCCATCTATCAAATTAAATATTATTACAACTTATGTGTTAAAAATTTTAAATGTCTAAATGTCTTTTGGTTGGCTAAATTTCAATAACATCCGATCTAAATATTGAAGAAGTTATTGACAATTTAATTATTTTATTTTATTTTTGATAATATAATATAATATAATTTTGCAAATATTAAATAAATTTGGTGAAATTGAGTTGATATATATATATATATATATATATATATATGAGGAGGGATCGGATTACACCACTATTTTGGTGACATGGTGTGACAATGTCCATTTTTGAAATTTCAAAATCCAAATAGTCGATCCAAACCGTTCAATATGATGAATATATTAAGAGTAACTTGGAAATCAAATTTTACATTTTTCTGAATTTTTTTACTATTTATTAAGTATTTAACAAAATCGCTATATTCAGACCGTTGAATTTTTGAACCCCTCTAAATAAACCAAAAAAAAATTCAGAAAAATGTAAAATTTGATCTGTAAGCACATTTTAACATATCCATCAAGTTGAACGGCTTGGATCGACTGTTTGGACTTTGAAAATGGACGGTGTCATTTCATGTCACCAAAAAATGATGTCATTTGATCCCTCCTCTATATATATATATGCTGATAAACACGTGACGTCATGCATCTTCTTATTGCAGTTGTTAGCCTGTTTTAATTTGAATATATTATGGGAAATTGGTCCTTTTCTTGCCTGCCCATTAGGATTCTACAAGGAAAAGGATGATGTGGAGTGGAGTGGAGGTGAGACACGACACGACACGACATTTACATGAATGGAGGGGAGTGGAGTGGAAAAGAGAAAAAGGATCCTGGGGCTGGGCAAGTGTTGTGTCTCCATTATTTGTTCGAAATAAAACATATGGAAGGGAAAGAGAACGGATATGAACTGGTTGTATAAATTATATAATTTTTTTCTCACCTTCAAATCCTCTTATGTTATAGAATACAGCACGGCCTTACTCGGTTGGTCTAGTGACCTTTTGCTTCTCCACAATGAAGTTATTCGAATTTAGTGAAGAAAATTAGTCATGTCGTTACCAATCACGACATATATGTCGATTATATGACGTGACTCGTGTGTCGCATGACAAAGATGAACACGTCATGCATCTTGTTATTGTGAGCTTGTTTTAATTTGAATATATTCTGGGCAGGCAAGTGGGCCATGCCTTGTCATTAATTAGGATTATGCAAGGAAAAAGGATGATGTGGAGTGGAGTGGAAAAGAGAAAGAATTATGGGCAAGTGTCGTGTCTTCATTATTTGTTCGAACGAATTGAAAACATATGGAAGGGAAAGAGAACGGATATGAACTAGTTAATTGTATAAATTATGTGATTTATTTCAAAAAATGGGTCATCTTAATTATATATCATGTATGATATGATGTTATGGATGCATGGATGCCCTTAATTAATTAAGATCGAATAAGGTTAATTCCAGTGCTTAATTAATTCAACTTGCTGTCGGAATCTCAAATCCAACAAATGCATGGATGCCCTTTATATATGTTCCTCGCTTTCTTTCTTTCTTTCTTTGCATACGTTTCCATGATACTGTAAATGTCATCCATTGAGGAAATTGAAAGAATTCCAGAATTAAATGGCTCTCAAGTTATAAAATGCCAATCAAACCCTAAAACCTTCTAAAATTAATCAGTGATATATGAGTGTGCAAAATTGAAAGAATTCCAGAATTACCCTTCTGATCTCATTAATTATGAGTGTGCAAAATATTAGGCATGAATGAGAATTTAACAATATAGTGAGGAAATTTACTTTGATTACTTGTAATTAATTAACCTTTTATTTATCGTCCGGAATAGATTTATTCAGATATTACTAAAAATTTAGACATGCTATTACAAGAAAGAAGTATGAATACAAAATTAAAAAAAAAGGGCCAGCAGCATAACAGTAAAGGAGTTCATATATAGGAGAAAACTTTAGAATGAGATTGCTGAGAGAATTCAAATATAAATGAAAGAAAAATCTGTGCGTTCTTGTATGTAACAGATTGGTTTATAATTAATTTTGAACTTGTACATGAATGGATACATAAAATATTATGCATAATATCTCATATTCAATACAATGGTTTAGAATGGTTGGATCTGCTAGATAGAAGGCTGAGATTGTCTGTCTACCTCTTTACATCAAGGTGAGGCATGACTCATGAGGGAGAGGAGAGGCGTCTAATCATCTCCTATCATTTTCTAATAAGTTAGAATCATGGTCCGTTCGTTATTAGATGATAGCACGAATTTTAAAGGAGCACCGTACATTACAATGTGACTCTTGGCTGAACTGAATTAGCTTGAATTATAATCGGACGGTCCAGAATAAACTCAAATGGTGCATCAGTGCATCAGTGCATCACCTCACCTAGAGGATCCGGATTCCTGGACTATTATCTTCTCTTCTCTTTTCTTCTCTTTGTTGAACTCGGACTCGACAAAAGCACTAACCTAACCCTAGACCTAGACGCCGCACCTCACCTATCTACCTCTCCTTTCCTCTCCTCTCCTCTGCTCACCAATCCACCTCGAGGCTTCTTACAAAGAAAAGAAAAGAAAAGAAAAGAAAAGAAAAGAGGAGAGGAAAGGAGAAGTAAATCACAAATGAAGTCGGGGGAAAGGAACAAGAAAGGTGATGGGAAGAAGTGGAATTATAAGACGAAGAGGCAACAGAGGCTGGGAGGGAACACGGGAGGTCTTTCTCTCGAGGCTTTTTCCAAATTAAAATCCATGCCTTCCGGCTTCAATCCATCACTAATCAGTAAGGATTCCATACTCTTTTCCTTTTCCTTTTCCTTTTCCTTTTCCTTTTCCTTTCGATTCCATATCCTATTCGTACTACGGTGTTTATCACGGTCAGGCAACACTAGTAACTTTCATTGCTAGGTTTAATTCACTTGTGCCAGTGCATACAATTTAATTGATGTCAATGTCATGCTAAGCTAATTCATAATTTTCCATGCTATTCAAAATATGGTCAGGGAAAACAAGAAAGTTTTACAGTCCTCAAGCAACAACAAAGCAATTCTCTAGAAACAAACAAGCAATGCCTAACTATGATTTATTTTGTTTTCTGAATGGTAGAGAAGCAGAGAGAGTTCTATAAAAATGCAAAGCTTGTCAAAAAATATAAGACGTCAGTCAAACCACAAGACAATCAGAACTACCAGCTGAAGCCTCAAGCTTACCAGGTAAGTTTTTCTTCTAATCTACTCTACTTATTAAACTTTCATAATAGTTAGTTATATGGTATTACGATGCTTTTATGTGAAACTTAAATTGGGTAGTTAGTTTCATTGAAATATTCCTGGTACATGTCAGGATGGAGAAGGTTCAGAAAGCGTACCAAAGCATAGGAAAAAGAAAAGGCAAACATTAGAAAGCTTGAAGGAGGAGAGTGAGAGGAAAAGACAAGAGAAGGAGAGAGAGAGGTTAGAGAGAGAAGCAATGATCAAGGCTAAGAAGGAAGCTATAGAAAAAGCTGAATCGAAGAGGAAGGTCTTGAAAGATAATATGTTCAAGAAAACCAGGTCAGGGCAGCCTGTCATGAAATATAGAATTCAGCATATATTGGATGGTTTGTTAGATACTGAAAAGAAGTGAGTTCTAATACAATACGCTTGAGATTTTGTTTTTGGTTGTTTCGAGTTATATGTAGTGATGATTTCAATTTTCTTGTTAAATTGATATGTTTCCTGCCTTAAAGTTAAAGACTTAAGAGTGAGTGAGTGATGCACCTTGTCCTCTGGTTGGTACATTTTTCTTACTAATTTTTAACCAAAACTGGAAAGATAGGTTACTTGGTTGATTTTGGCTTGAATAAATTGACTATTACATTCTGTGATCTGCTGGCTGTTTTGCACTTATGTATTCGCAATACATGATGTTCAAATAAATCTGCAACACATTTACATCTTTATATATCTTCATTCTATTTTTATTTGTGCTTAGAAATAATATATTTTATATGACGTGTTGGGTTAATTATTGTTCATTTTCAAATTGTATTCTCTGTCCAGATCATGAGAAACAACAATTATTTTCAGCAATTTTAAAAATTAATTAAAAATTGGTACACATTCTATATAATTTAGATAGAGCATATTTGTAATATATATATATATATATATATATATTTTTTTTTTAAATTCTGACAATCATTTGGTGAATTTTCGTATTTGTCAAATAAGTTTGTCCCAAGTGTAACAAGTGAAATGAAATTATGGTCACTTCACCTATGCAAAGCCTTGTAGCTCAACACCAGTTGCCAATTAATAACCATAAAATGTTCATTAAATTGACTTTTAGTGCTATGTAGGCAGGCAAACCAGGCAACTTTTAATGGTGTTATATTATAATATGTCACATTCCTTTCCTAGTTTAAACAAATTTAACCAGTGAGTGGGTTTTATTTATTTTATGATGAAAATTTGAACCAGAGTGCAATTGTTTAATAATTTCCCCTGTTACTCTGACATTAGCCAAGACAAAATACATAAACAGAAGACAGGAAAAAAGAAATGTTCCACAGAATCACTGGGAACCAATAAACCTACACCAAAAAGAAAAGAAAAAGAGGAAAAACAAAATAAGACCCTTTCTTTTTACAAATTTTAAATTAAAACAAGACCACCCCCCCCCCCCCCCCCCCCCCCCCCCCCCCCCCCCCCCACACACACACACACACACACACACACATGAAACACCTATCATTGTAATATATATATATATATATATATATATCATCCACTGAATTAATAAAATCAATTAGAAGCTGCCTTCTCCTGTACCTGCTATCATTTGTGGCCGTACCGCACCAATTCCCGTCATAACTGGTTCATGTTCATCATCCGCCTCCAACTCTTGTGCTGGTGTCGTACTTTTTGACTTTGACTTGCCAGACCCACCGCCACCAGAAGACACCTTGGTTTTCCGCCGCCTGTTTTGCTTTGGAACAGCCGGCGCATCTTGATGTGGCGGATCTCCAAATGTGGCGGTAATACTGCGGTTCTTCCTATTTCGGCCAGACCCATCATTGGGTTCTTGAGAGGATGAGTCGTTATAATAACCTCCAGCACTAGAGGAGGCTGAGTGGCGACGATGTGTCTGACGGCTTGATGGTGACATGTCATGCTTTGGTGATGCAGTGTCGCCAGAGGAGGTGCGGCGTGGAGGCCTTGTTGGCTGTTTGTCTTGTGTTAATTCCCTGCCTTGATAATCATTGGAAAAATGATGTCAGAAAATCAAAATTAATCCAGTGTGGAATCACTTTTTTCCTTTAATCTTAGAAGAAATCAAAATTATTTCAATTTTTCTTGGATTTGTTGTCATTTAAAAAAACCTACATGGACTCCAACAAAAAGATTATAAGCTCAAAATTATTCTAAATAAAGCATAGCCTTTTGGAGTAACTAATATATGTCTTTGATGTTAAGTACCTCAATTAAAATTGGTTAATTTGGGATGAGAAATCATATAAACAAAAAAAATATTAATGGAACAATTAGTTTCACCAAAATATTTCAAAAGCCTTTCAGTATGTATACCATTTGCATTAACAGACGTGCTTGCAGATTGACCAAAATACATTATAAATATTTCCTGAATATTCCATTAAATATGTATATTAAAAGCCATTGAATTAAAAGTAGAGAGAAATTAGATATCAAATGAATACCAGAAGACGACCAGCTTGCAGAGCCAGTACCACGTGGACTCGGTTCACCGGCCTTTAAGTCGTTCATCTATCAAAAAGAAAAATGTTAAATCATCAGTAGTTTACTTTTATTGGAAATTTTACTTAGCTTCCCCAAAAAAAGAAAAACCACCATATAAATTGTTTATCAAGGCATTTAAAAGAATAGTTATGGTGGGCTTGACAGCATGTTGAAAGAGCATGCATGACAAAAGATATATATATTTCAAAGATAATAATTTTCAGATCTTTCAACAAATTAATGATAACTCTTCTTCTTCTTTTTTCATTATATATAATAAAGGTAATTACCCAGCTGGGGTTATTATTGGTGGCCTGGCTGTCCCAACCGATGTGTGCCACGTGTTTCACATCGGTAGGATATCCAATCTGCATCTCTGGTTCTTTTGTTGAATCTGCCAAAATTAATTTCAGGGCAAGTATTGTGTATCAGTTTATCAATCAGTAACTACAAAGCTCTTTTGATTCTAAACAAGAAAAAAAAATTGAGATCTATGGGATGAAGAGATTTAAAAACAAATACATACCGAAAATTTGCGATATGTAGCGGAGGCCTTTGAGGAGGCCCTTCATTTTTGTCTCCATTTCTTCTATTTTGTTTTATTTTTTTTCCTTATAAGCTAACTAATGCTGCTGACTCTTAAATTATAAATACAATCTGCATTGAGAAAAAGAAAGAAAGAAAGAAAGAAGATCAGTTTATCAATGCTTGAAACAAGATATGAATACAGATCCTGTGTTTTGAATGATCATATTAAGTTTTTGACTCTATAATCAGTACAATATATTTCCAGAAGCAAAGAACAAATCTAGCTTGGGACCCTTGGTTAAATTAATCTTTATAATTGTTCAGTCCAACTATCCATGTAAACAATTTTTATTTTTAAATGATCATATGACCCTTTGAGGGATGTGATATGTTCCATTTCTCTTCTACCTTCATCCACAAGCAATTGAAGACCAATGCAAGGAGATTTGACTTAAAAAAAACTAATAAAAACTTCCTACAAGCAATCCAAACAGAAATTCAATTTGTAGAACATATTGAGCAATGCCAGTACACATGATTGATTTAATCAAGTCAAAATGATTTTAGAAAGCAATATAAAACCTTTTTTTTCATCGATCAAATGCCGACAAGTCATGGCAAAAATTCAAGAATTGTAACAAAACAAAAAAAAAAAAAAACTCATATTGAATCCAACCAATCAAAGCAATTCAACCTATATAATTATGAATAAAAATATAGCAATACAATTTGAAAGGAAGCATTGGCATAGGAAATTCACTTACCTTCAAAAGGAAAATTGTATGAATATTTCCAGCATCATAGCATTATCTTTTTCTTGATTCTACCTCATCATCTTCTGACTAGAACAGAATAACCGTTGGAAGAACAACCCAATCCTTCAATAAGTCTAATTCTGGTTTTCCCTTGAAAAAATCCCTAACAGATTCAGTGAGAATGTTTATCCAATCATGCAATCAGAGATGAAAGGTCGCTGGATATTTTATTTTATTTTATTTTTTTCTCTTTTTAGGCTTAGAAATGGGAGGGTCAGATAGAGGGGAGATTTCTTGAGAGAAAATTTGCTGGATTGGAGCAGAGAAAATTGGTAATTGGACAGAAATATAAGGGTCTTATTAACAATTTGCCGCGGATTTCGTTAATGGGTGGTTCCCCTTCTTCTTTTATTTTTTATCTGTTTATTATTATTTTTTTAACGGGTCATGGGCGTAAGTGGCGGGAACAAGCACTTATATACCGTTATTGATTTCTTTATTCAAACAAGCAAGGAGAAAAATAATGCTACCGAAGGACCAATGAGTAAATGCAAATTGGTTCAAAGAAAAAGAAAAGAGAAATGTTTCATATCTCCAATATAGGACATTTAGGACCCCTAAATAAGCTTAGTGTAGGTTGAAATTTTAAAGTTATTCATTGACTAGTTATAAATAGGTAATTATGTTATTTGTTGGGTCAAATTTAGCCAACTAAGTGTTTTTAGTTTGCAAAATTTCAAGTTAAAATGAACTGAATTAATCTGTAAATTGAACTAAGTAACTAATTACAAAATTTGTACATTTAAACCAATATAAACTCAACTTATATAATTAAATGTACGTAGTTTCTACGAAGCTGCTCAATCATGTGCTGTTTTCTATAATATAAGGCAAAACAAAATTACATGTACTAATATTTTGATTTATTTGACTTTCATTTATTCTAATTGAACTAAATAGTGAAATCATAACAAACATCATATCTCACTTAAGCAAACTAAAAAAAGATGGTTGAGCACTTTGAAACATCTTAACCAAAATATTACTTAATTCATTTAACGATAAAAAGTTAACTGAATTAACAATTTTGGAAGTTGCCACCATACGCCACTTCTTTTACAAATTGTAACTTAGATTCATATTACTACATTTATGTGTGTCGATTATCATTTAATAACATGAACATAGATAATAGGTTCCACAAGTTATATTTCTCCATAACTTGTAAACATCCTCTACTACTAATATCATGCATAACTTTTTAGGCTCCAAACACCTATTTGTCTAGACAAAATCTCAGTCATTCATTAAATAAATCTCAACAACTCATCAAAAGCATATTTTATCTTCTTCAAGTTATATTTCATTTTCTTCTAGTTGTATTTGATATTATACTAGTTGTTTTATATCTTATTTTAGTTGTTTTTCATCTTCTTTTTATTGTGTTTTCCGTTCTACTAATTGTCTTTCATCTACTATTAGTTTTTTTATTATCTTCTTCTAATTGTCTTTCACATTTCATTAGTTGTCTTTCACATTTTACTGATTGTCTTTCATTTACATAATTGTATTGGGCTTCTTCGTTGCAAGCATCTGAAGTTTGTTTAGTATTAATTGTTGCATTGGGAAATACTTGGCTCTGTTTTAAATAAGAAAAAAATATATAATATCTTGCTTGGTTATTTGTTAGTAGTGCTTGGTAATTCATCTTTCCTATTTTCTATGTACTTAGTTATTGTCGACCTTCTTTATTTTTATTTTTAGTGAATGGGCCACGGATTATTTTTTTTTTAAATGTGTAATTATCTTAGCATATTTTTTGGGTCAAACAATATGGTTATTATTTGCTCTCATTATTGACTAATACATAATTACATAACTAATTCTTAAATTAACCACATTTAAAGAAAGTGAGTAAAATAGACTTTCAATTTTCACAGTAACACGTGGGCACTTGACTAGTTTCTTCAAATGCACAAAAATAATCTATTAATTTGTTTTTGTGACCTTTAAGCTACTTACTGCTTCATAATTAATGGCCAACAAATAACGACATTTTCTTATATCTAACAAACACAAAAAGATATATTATGTTAAAAATGATTGTATTGGTATAATACACTGAAGAAATGCGATATAGAAAAAGAAAAAAATATATATATCATACCAAAAAAGAATGGAGGAACATTTTTTTCATCGGAGTGTCTTGTTCTTAACATGTCACTTGTTAACAATGCATGTTAAGCACAAATTTGAATATAAATTTATGCAAAATTAATAATTTTATAGTAAAATATAGGGCCACATAAATCACTCTAATTAGTGAGGAACTCTTAACCGACTGATAGTGTTCTAAAAGGAAAAATCTGCAACAGCTTGGGGATATTTTTTTTCTGATATTCTTTGCGCTGGGAAACATTTCCAATTATCCCAATAGACCTCTCTGAAAAAATCCATGCCACTTGATTCGGACCGGACTAGATCAAAGGTGGTGATTGGTGACACCAACAACAAATTACATTGTTAAATTGTGAAATACCCGTATTGCCTTTCTTTCTTTCTTTTTTTTGTTTTTTGTTTTCCTCCTTCTGAACGAGCACTTTGTTAGTTTGTTTATGAACGTGAAATTTTGACCAAATTAAATGCAAGATCTATCTATGCAATCATATATATATGTTTGTTTATTAACAAATGTTGGAGCCAGATATTAACAAATTTGCAATATACAATGAACTTGTAACATAAATTCCATTTTTTAGGGCGGTTGCTTCAGAGAGTTTCTTCAGGTTTGTTTTTGTTGTGAGAAGGTGTCTCCAGCTGCCGATTTTCTTTTTTCTTTTTTTTTTAATTTATAGTCCAGATAATTTAAACCATGTATTCCTTAGTTTAAGGTTGTTAAAGTTCATAACTTTATGTACATTAATTATCTAATTTATAATTAAACAATGTTGAACTGGCGTATACTAATCATATATATATATAATATTAAATTGTGTACTTTCATAGACATGACATCGCATAGGCCCTCAAGTATCGTATATATATATATATATATATATATATATATATATATATATATATATATATATTTTTCTCAAGTTTTGAATCACTACAAGACAAGCTACTTATGAAAAAACTGTCTTCTAACTTGTGTTCATAAGCATTTGACAAATAGATACGAATTCAGAAATTAATAGACATAAAACTGTTAAATATTTATGTCGAACGGGAATATATATAGAGACCAAGAAAAAAACATATGTCGACGATAATATTGTGAGAGATGGAAAATAAGCTGGATTTGCTGAAGATTTTTGAAACTTGTAGCTTGTTTTGGCTTTCGACTTGAGCGCATTGTCTATTTCTCTCTCGGAATTGGGGGATGATGATCGCATGTTAATGTTAGGCCGTAATGAAGCATTTCTCGGAATTTCTGGGGCTAACAAAAGGTTCATGACTGGTTTTTAATTTTGTGCCAACAAAATTGGATAGAGTTATGGGATGGCTTCTTATGCCACTGCAGATCAATATCTAATCTTAATCTCAACAAATAATTCACGCCTCTGAAAATACAATAAATGACAGATCAGATCGGCACCTATAAGCTAGCTTCACCAGTACAACATTCAAGTTACAAAATTCATCCAATCCAAGTCTCAAGAACAAACAAAACAAAACCATAGCATGCATGACATTGACATTGACATGTCATGCAACACAGAGATGCCCGGTTTTATTACACCATAAAACACACTGGAAAATCATTGTAAAGAAAGCAACACGTACATTGTACATATAAGATCACCTCCATTCTGATATATTTGAAGTATCTTCATGTAAATACAACAAATTATATGCAAGAAGAATGAAAGAATTGAACTTACACAGCCAAATATATCAGAAAACAAAAAAAACATAAAATATGTAACTCCACTCCCCCTATGCTCTTCATTTATGCCCTCCTTGTCAAATTTAGACTTATGCATGTTATTATGATACTTTGACCTGCACCAGAGTTCAAGTTACATCAAAACATGGGATAATCTGCAAACTCGTGTCTGTGCACTAGAAGAAAAATTTATGTCGGTACAGAAACTTTATGTTGATTGACACACGTATGTGCTTTTGTACGAAAGAATTGCCATTTGACGGAGTCGATAACTATAATGGCAAACAAATTACAAGACAGCATTTGCCCCACAGATCATGCAAAGCAGTTGACAATTTAGACATTTCATCAAAGAGAAAAATATTTCACTTTAAAAGTAAGACCCACAAAATAGGAAGAGTAAAACATACTTTGTTGAGATATTTCTTATGTATTTTCAATGCCTCCTTACAAGCCTGCTTTGCATCCAAATTTCCTGTGATGTCATTCAAAATCTGCCAAAAGAAGAGTTAAGAGTGCTTTAGACAAATTCTGTTAATAATTAAAAGGTGCAACATCCAAGGAGTCAATCATTAAACGAGCTAGGTTTGTATTAAGGTGTTGTAACTTGCAAGTAAATACACAGTTGAGCAACAGAAATGAGTAGAACTAGGGTGTTCTTAAGTACACCAAGTTCTCTTGTGAACTCAACTCTAAAGTCTACCGGGTTGGCTTTAAAAGATGAATCGAACCGTTGAAACTCCTCTACTTTACAAGTGATGTGTCTATATGCAGAAAAATTTAACTTTCAAATTAATTTTGTATAGAGTCAAGTGGTCAAAAAAACGTTCAATAAATGAATACATTGAATACATTAAAATTAATTTATAAACCTTCTAGACTTTATACTAAATTAATTTGAAATTTTAAAATTTTCGCATGTAGACGCATCACTCGTAAGGTATATGAATTTCAACAATTCGGATTCGTCGTTTGAAACCAATTCGATAGGTTTTAGAGTTGAGTTCACAAAGGAACTTGGTGAACTAAAGAAACATCATTTTCAGAATTTGTACAACCAAAATAAGAGTTGGGTCGGTTGATATGTTAGGCATATGTTGTGTTGTTGTGTAGTTTGTTGATGCATTTGATGTGGATGATGTTGTAGATGTGCAATAATGGATGCAATTTTATGTTTATTTAAATGAAATCATACTTGGCGGCCACTGTCATAATTTAAAAAAAAGAAAAAAAAAAGAAAAGAGAGAGAGACCCTGACAACATCATCGAGGCCCTTGGCGTCCTTCATGAGGTATCTGTTCCTGGATTCTAGAACACTGGCAACCAGAAAGATGGAGAGAGGGGGGTGGTTGACCCTGCCACCCTGGCCCACTTGCAGGTACCTCTTCTCAAACCTCCCATATTTCTTCAACATGTTTCCATCGGTCTGCCCTG
Source organism: Carex pumila (assembly GCA_033356055.1). NCBI lineage: Eukaryota > Viridiplantae > Streptophyta > Magnoliopsida > Poales > Cyperaceae > Carex > Carex pumila. Next base: position 55,836 of record JARJHM010000007.1, on the reverse strand, counting down.
CATCCATGCCATCAATGTTACCTGAAGACCCATTTGACGCCTCATAAATTGCAAACAGATTCGGGTTGTACTCCATGCTCCACATCAGCTGAACACAAGGAAATGTATTATAAGTAATAGAATGCCAAGGAGAAGTGATTTCAATACAAAAGTGGCAATACCCAATAAGTGCCCAAACTAAAACTGTGTGTGTGTGTGTGCCTGCGTGCGTGTGTGTGTGTGTGGAGATGGGGTGGTAGCACAGTTGGCTAGGAGAATAAGTCTTAGAACTGTGGTTACTCAAAGGTCAAGAGTTCGAGCCCCACTCATGACTTCTCAACTTCTGCGAAGCTTTTCAAAAAAAAAAAAAAAAAACTGTGTGTGTGTGAGAGAGAGAGACCTCCCAGAGGTAGAGAGTGTCAACAAAGGAGAATTCTCTACGAAAAAGAACCATCAGCATGCGAAAGGCAAACAGATACTCTCCACCATCTAGATTTTCTGCATTTAATAATAATAATATATCAGACATTCATTTCCTGAGCATATTTAGAGGTTTCCCTTCCCAAAAAATATGAATTAAATGACAGGTCAATTTAGTAAGGTCTTTAACTAATAAAAAAAATGCCTCTGAAATTTTGAAAAATAAAACATATATGCACCGATATATATTTTGCAAGCATCACCGGTACCACATTTTGAAGTGTATCAAATTAGTAATTTCACTAATTTCTAGTAAAGCAACCTAATTACTAATTAAGGGATTAAAAAGTGTTAAAGCAACAAGTATCTGGGGTGGGACTAAAAAGATTTTAAATAAGTTTAGGAATAAAATAAAAAAGAAAAAGTGGTACCAATGTGTTCATGAAGCTTGGGATCAACTTCTTTAATTATATTGGAGAGGATCATCAGTTCAGACCGGACACCTATTGATGTTGCTGTTGTTTTAAAATTTCCTCGCTTCAATTTTGCGAGAGAAGACAAATAAAATATTGTAAGTTCAAACAAATTAACAAGAAAAAAAAAAGTTATTTAGACTGTATGGACAGAAGTAAATGGCTATTAAGTAAAAATACTCTTGATATAAGATAATATACCCAAGCACACCCACCCACCCACACATAATGCTGTTCTTGGAGTAACAATAACAGGACTCTAATTACACTTACCATAAATCCAAGTCGAATGTCGAAAAGCATAAAAAATTACAAAAAAAGATGGAACTAACAATTTTGAAGTTTTTATTTAGTTAGTTCTTAGCACCTTCAAAGAAGTAAGGAATAGGAGAATACATATTGCTTTAGTTAAAACAAAATTGAGACTTCAAAGCATAAATAGGGGGGGAATGTACCAGTCTACGCATAAGTCGTTCAAAACACCAGAAAGCATCAGCTTCATTCTCAAGGAGAATTGATATTGGGGAACAAAGATCACTCATTCCTACCTCACACAATAGGAAAGAGAAATAAAATTCACTAGAACATTTAGTCAGAGAAAGCAAAAATGATTCCATAGCAAAAGAAAAAAAGAGCACCACTTTATAACAATGTTAGAAAGAGAATATCTAAAATTAAGTACCACTGGAATTCTGACACTAAATGATACTGCAAATTATTTTAGGCAAACAATAATACTAGAATTAATTTCCTGCATTCTAGTTAATTAGCAAAAGCAGCAGGAACAATGGGGACATTACTTCAATAGTTGCTGTCAGCCTCAGTGATTCCTGGTCAGAAAATCTGACATGGAGACAACAAGGGCTATATATGGTGAAAAAAAAAAATTGAAGGAGGGCTATGTGGATTCAAATTTGATTAGAAGACCACTATTTTTGCAGAGTTCCATCTTATATTCAATTTATCAATAAAGTAGGACCTTGTTTTAATAAAAGAAAACGGAGACTACAAGTTCTGTATAGGGCTTTTTCTGTATTGTTTCCTTTTTTGAGTTTTCAATAATAACCTGAGCGTTGAAAAAATAAATAAATGAAGAAAACTAAATTTTAACAGAAAATATGGTCATTATCAACAAATTTAACAGTCTTTCTTTGCAATTCTCAAAGAATAGAAATATGAACAGAATTGGCACCTTGACAGTAGCCAATATCTCTGTCGATCCAGGAATAAATGGCTAGTAAATCCCACAGTCTAGATCGATTCAATGGTTCCTCATAATAAACAAGCGATCGATCTGTACGGACCACATCAAGGCCTAGCAGTAACAAAATCAGAGAAAATGCATTCCACTACTCATCAGTAAACAAACTATTTCCTCTTTTTGTAGGAGAAAAAGATAAATGGTTATACATCCATTAAGACATGACTATGAATATAAGGCTTATTTGGCAAAATCTTCAAGAGAAAGTTGTATTAAGGCTAATATTGGGCTCTAGGCCTAGTTGTCACCATTTACACACCCAAAAAAGAATCCACAAGAATTTTATAGCTAGATTTAGTACATTGGTAGAATAGTTCAAGCACCTAGTGGGCATTATGTTTCTCTGAACACAAACTATACTAAAGAACATAAAATCAATTTTTATTCAAATATCACATATTATACCACAATATGGTTATCCACTCATGGAGTAGACCCGCTCAAAACAGCTTAGACAGATAGATAGGTTAGGCCATTTCTGTGCAAGTGTTTATGGAAGATGAGGGTTTTTTTGTGTCAGGTCTGCCCTGATTTGTTCTTTAACAAGGAGCTCCCAACCGGGTAAAATTTCAACCTGACCCAGCAAATAGCAACCCCTATTTTAACTCAACATACCTACCAATTTGATGAAGGGAAAGTTTCCACTGAACAACCACCTCATTGACCGGTTCACTCTTTATAAGTGGCTCCTCTTTTTCTGTTTGTGTGGGGCCCTTAGCATCAGATACAGAGACCTCGGCATTACCATTTACGTCTTCAGGCTGCTCTGTCTCAGGCGCTTTTTCGGGACTGTTGTTAGATCTGAAAGTTCCTACAGGCCGACCATCTTCTTGGATCAGAGGCATTGTTATCACAACTCCACTGCCAACTGATGGTTCCATCTCCTTGCATTTTGACTTTAGCCTCTCATATTCTAACCTGCAAATGTCCATAAAATTCTACGAATTTAGATTTTATGTGTCAGGTCTCATTTCTTCCAACAATATCATAGACCTTGTAAAAACTTCCTAGCCAAAAGTAGGCTAATGCATGCTTATACTGGTCATGAGGGACATAATACCAATTTCAAACTTTTCCAGATCTATTTAACAATACCTGATGTAAAACTATTTTGGGCGTCTGCCTATCTAAATTAAACAATTAACAATAGGGAAGAAAGATAATTGCTACTTGGTAGACATCAAACTTGAAAGCACAATGTAATGAGAGATAACTTACCTTCTGGATTGCCTGAGTTCGTCTCTTTGGTCAAAGGTGGTATTGGGGTCATAGCAGCTGAGCAAGAATTCCCATACTGCTCCTTTAATTGTCGGGTGTACACCCTATCATCATCATTGTTCGGGGAAAAAAAATCAGTACCAAATGAATGGCAATCTCAGTAGATAAGCATAAACTGGTGCATCTTAACCAGAACTGTTCAGTAAGGGTATCCCCCAAATGCTTCTTTTAGTGTGTTTAGCTCACTTGGTGCATATAACTTTTCAATAAATTACATAATATCCTCATTTCTATATTAAACTAAAATCTTTGAAAAAAGTATAACACGAGATATACCCCACGCTGTATCCGTTGAAGCACAGTGGCTATATCTAAGTGACCATCCGGTGAGAATGAAGCATGCCATCTTCTCGCACTTAGTGTTTTCCCAGGCTTCAACATAAAAAAAGATTGTAACATTGATTAAGCAGTGCACAATAATTGCTCTAAATCCAATCACACTAATATAATCCAGAAACATTGTAAGTAGGATTAATTCATAATGAACTGTTGCTTGTTATGATAGTAGATAAATTGGTTTGCCTATTTGAACATTCGTTGTATATATTTAGGTTGAGGTCAGCGTTAGTACTGATATATACATAAACTCAAAAGTTGAGATATTTGAACTGAAACATAGATGACAGAGGTGTCAGAATTTAGTTACAGTTCCGTCTGAAAAGTGGGAAATAAAAAAGGCCGTGAGAAATAAAGAGAAATTAGGAAAGAGACCATGGGCTTGAATCGGGTGGGTGGAGCATCCTCCTTGCATTCAGGCCTGATTGGATAGACGGAATCGGGATCTACCAATGCCTCAGGATCCGCGTAGCAGCAATACATCTTTGATGGATTGGTCAAATCAACTCAACAGACGAAATTCAATGAACGACGAGCACGAGCTCCATCCCTTCTCCTTCTCCTTCTCCTTCTCCTTCTCCTTCTCCTTCTCCTTCTCCTTCTCCCAAACGAAATTGATGAAAAAGTAGCCAAAATCTAGAAGAATATTTTCAAGTAGGAGACTGGGTATTTTATTTGGTCAACCAACAGTGATTGATTGTGACCTAGTTAGGACAAGCAAGCAAATTTTAATTCAATGCTTGCTGCATTGATTGATATCTCTCCTTGTCCGATGAGGAAAAATTGAATCAGGGCATACAATAACAAATTACAATAGAATCAGAGGAGAAACGACAGGACAGACGGAGGACAAATAACGGCTACTTTCGCCCGCGACTGGTGGGGGTGGGGGAGGTGGGACCCACCAAACCAATCGAGCGAAGAAGAAGATAGGAAGGAAGGAAGGAAGGAAGGAAGAGAGAAAAACAATGGATCAGTGCGAGACAGAGATATAGCAACGCAAAAGTCCTGTCTATCATAACATATTGTATTTCTTGAAGCGGGTCATTTTTAACTTATATTATCTATCCGCTGCTCAGATGGATATACGAAAGCGGAGGTCCGAATCAAGTGAGACGCTGAGAAGAGAATCTCATTCCAAAATCCAAATTAAGAGCGTTGCGTTGAAATAACAAAACAAATCTTGGTTGTAGGAGCAAGGAGCTTAACCTTAATTAATTAATTACTAGTTATTATTAGTATTACAACAGAACAGAGTCAGAACATACCAACCAATGTATCAAATATCAAATATATTAATTCTAATTATAACACATGCATGCATCATCATTGTTCTACTTCTAATGTTGTTTTGTAACTAATCAACTTATTGGATGAATTAGAATTAGGGTTTTCTCTGGAGAGTTGCAACAGACGAAATTCTACGGGAATTTGACAATCTAGACTCTAGAGCGTTAGAGAATTCATGCTAATTAAATTAGCTATCCGCCAGCTCATTGTGGCACCTAGCGACGCGATGTAACAGTACGAATCCCTTGAACCATTTCCAAGCTTAGAAATATCTCTTTAAAATCAGCTTACACTGTGATTCCTTGCTACAGCCTCTGCTTGAATCCCTCCCATACTGGTACTGCCACTAGGAGCTCATCATTCTTCATCTGAGTGAAACCTATGCCACCTTGCCATGCCAAGCGATACTCTTCAATTCTTCACACAACCAAACCAAACTCACATATTCAACAATGCCTCCATCATCCACCAAGTCAGCTTCACGCATGTAAACAACTCACCACACAATAATTTTATTCACATGCGATGTGAAAGCCTTTTCATTTATGCACCTCAGGTTGTTTAATAAAGTTAATCAACTAGTAATCCCCAACCAACCTTTAATAAACTGCTAAAGTGTTTTCATATTCACCTCACAAATAAATATAGGAAATCAACTACACTAATATCTTTCAGGGAGAAAATAATATAGTTCAAAAGAAACTAAGAAAATATATTCTAATTTTAGAGTCTCTTTTTCTCTTTTACTTGGACACCACTAAGATTAGAGGCCCACAATTTAGAAAAGTCTCCTTTCTCTTTCAGTAAAGCAAAAAAAAATAGCTTAGAACTATTGAGGAGAAAAATAACCACATTTGCTGATATTGTACTCTGAAATGTCATCAAGTGATATTTCACTTGATAAACAACCCATCAAAATCTCAACAAGATTAATACATTAACAAAATGTAATTAGGTCTTCATGAACTCCGGAAAAAAAACAAAACTATTACCAAAAACCTAACAACATGCAACTCATAACATAACCTAAAAGAACCTTTCAATCCCCTTAAGCAGCTTGCTTCTTCAATTTAGCCAGCTCCTGCTTAACAACACCGCCTCTCTAAAAAATATAACAACATAAAAAATTTAAGCTTCTTGATATACAGTAAAAAAGGATTATTTCAATCCAAAGCATTCTAAATATATCTAGACTGTAGATACTGCTAATAAGCATAAAAAATAATTGAAGGTCAGAATATTAGTATCTTGAGCCACTTTTGGAAAATAAAGGGGTTAGAAAGCATGTTATATGTCATTTGGCTCCATATTTCCCATTTTGCAATAGAATTTGGGGGTGTCTCCAACACCCCTCAGAACCCTCACAAACAACACAAGTAAAATAAAAGAACCAACAAAGAATAAAAAGAAAAATAATAGTGACACAGAAATGGTAAGTACCTTGATTTTAGCAAGCATGACCTTAAAGCGATCAAAGTCATTCAAGGAAGCCCTCTTCTTTTGAACAATCAACTTCCTGCCCCACGAGCTCTTCTCCCACCTGTTCTTCACATCTGCATCAAAAGAAAAGTAAAAAATGATCATTTTATAAACATTAACAGGACAATTTTTTGTTTTGAATAAAGAAAAACTCAAACCACCAAATGAAAAGTAAGAATGTTCATTTTACAGACATTAACAGAACAAATTTTTACTTAGAACAATGAAAAATCTCAAAAAACCTGAATGATAAGTAAGAATGTCCATTTTATAGACCATTAAATGAACAATTTTTTATTTAGAATAAAAAAAATTCTCAAAAAAACAACACCACAGCCCTGCACTCACAGAGTACTTGTATGGGGTGTACAAAAAATTCTTTAATCACCATTTCCAAATTCAAGGTATTTAATGTGACATAACATATGAAAAAGAAGGTTGACTAAAAGGAAAAGGTATATTACCAGCAGCTTCCATAGCAGCAATCAAGGTCTTCTTTTTGGGACTCTTAGGGATCTCAATCTTGATATCAGTGAGAGCCAACCTCTTGAAGTTTATTTGGCACCTCACCATGTCTGGTGCATCAACAAGGGCCTGAAATGATTAAAATCTCAAAGTTAAAAAATTTACACTATATAAAGTTTCAAAATGAAAAGGCCAAAGAATGTGGACTAGTTAATCAGTCGATTATTGCAAGAGTTACAGATACAATTTGAGGTTATACATATGACTTTCTTTCTCCTTTACCATTATTATTTTTTTCTAAATTGGGCATAATCATTAATGGGAATTGAGCATCACATTATACACAAAAAAACCACAAATTGTTGTAATGTGTCTGTTCAATACAAGGCTGGTAATATGGCTAGTGCAATCTTAGTACCTTATAAGCAGTACACTACTGTTGCCAATTAAAGGAATAGTGATTTATCATCCTCATCCCATCTAACAGTCAAGTCAAAAAGGTGATAAACCTAGAGTTCCTTGTACCTTTTTTTTTTACAAGCACTGAGCTATATCACTGCACAAACTTTGGGGCCAAGTATAACTCAAAAATTCAATTGAATTACTGAGAATTCTTCTCATTGTCAGTGAGACACAATAATCTATCTTTGCATAAAAGTTCACAACCAGGAAGTTTAAAAATAATGTTATAACCAAATTGAGAGAGCAATCAACTAAAATGAGTGGAAATGAAGAACAAACCCGATTCTGATCGATGATATCGACGATGACGACGAGGCGGCCGTACTCCTTTCCATAGTTGATCAGCGCAACCCTTCCAATCTCGACAAACCTCTTGAAAGTCTAAAAAGAGATTTCGAGAAACAAAAAGAAAGAAAAAGATGGTCAGATGGTGGAGATAAGAACAAGAAAGAGAGATCTTCAAGTGAGAAAGAGAGAAATGGAACGAACCATGGTTCCGGATCGGCGGCGGCGGTGACGAGCAGAGTGAAGAGGGGTTAGGGAAGGAGAGATACGAAGCTTCGATTAATCAATTTAAGGGAGAGGGTTTTTTTTTATTTTTTATTTTTATGTTGCCATCACGCGCCGTCTGATCTAGGGTTTCTACTTTTGTTTCTACTTTTGGAACTTGGATTGGATCTACTCTTCTACTTTAGATGTGGGCTATATTATTATCATTTATGGGCTCTATATTATTATCATTTATGGGCTCTATATTATTATCATTTATGGGCTCTATATTATTATCATTTATGGGCTCTATATTATTATCATTTATGGGCTCTAACTTCTCACCATGATTGGACCGACCCGTGGTGATGGTATGAAGAAAAGTGGGTGTGCTGCGAATCCTCTCTGGTTGGCTTTTGAATCCTGGATGTTATAACACTTAACAAGCAAGATGATTGTTGATGTGAGACCTGGTAGGCTGGTAGTGAGAAGTTAGAATGATGATCTATCTATCTTTTCCATGAGCTGAAAGGCTTCTTTATTATTCTTTCTTTGAATTAATTTACTACTTCTTAATGTTCTAAGAAGTTGTAAACTCACTCAACATGTATTTCTTTATCAAGCTTAATGTCATTTTTTTAGTGCTTTTTTTGTTCATCTTTCTTAAACTTCTTAATTCTTCTTTAGATGATGTTGTAAATCAAACGGTGTGGCCATCAGGGACACAGCTCCTGGCACCTCCTGCTGCGAACCGCCATACTCTGTACCTAAAATCTACGAAACAACTTGTGGTGAGCGACGAATCGCCCAATATGTGACCCAAAAGTATCCCCTCAGAGATCCTCTACGGCAAATCACTTTTATATATAAATTTCGTACAGTTATGAATATAATTAAATATGCACAAGTGTGAACCTATCTCAATATCTAATAGTCATAAAACACTTTTAGTTAATGCCGTGATGCGATTATTCTACTATGCCAACATGCGAAATAAACCCAAAGTCAAAATACATTATTGGATAATAATCAATTCAGAGTCCAGTACTAAAGTACTGTGTGAACAAATATAATAATAATAATAATAATAATATTACAGATTTAAGTAAATCACCCCGTGCCGTGCCAATAGGATAAAATGAATCTAAATGATATAATCCAAGGACTGTGATCAGAGTGCAATAATACTCGTTGCCTAATGACATCCCGCATTGCCCACACGATTAGCATTACACTAGAACACTAGCCGGTGGTTATACCTTTGCCAATAAGATCAATTGATTCGTAATGATATAATCCAAGTACTGTGATCAGAGAACAATGATACACGTTGCCTAATGACATCACTCATTGCCCATAAGATTAGCATTACACTAGCACACTAACATATGGTTATTTCAATTTTATAAAGATTATCGATTCAGTCAGTTTAACTAAACTGGTTAGTCAAATATTAATTATTTACTTTGATCTAAATTAATCTAATTTAATTTTAAAATAATTTATATTTTTAATAATTTAATTTGAAGATAAATTGCTTGTAAAAATTCTAATGTCAAAATATTCGCAAAAATAATTATCTGTGAGTTATGCTAATTTTAAACGTGTCTTACCTATTAATATATTCTAATTACTTATCTATTTGATTTATTTTAGCTTAACTCTAATAATTTTAAATCGGTCGAAATGTGGTTTCGAAAGTTAACTTATTATTAAAAATTCCTAATGCTACTATTTTTATAAACATGCATAAATTATGTAATTATTACCAAACTAATAAGTATTAAAATATACTTTTAGTTATATTATAATTTAGATACATAAATTGGTTTTACAAAATATTAGAAAAGAAATGTTTACCTATTTTATGTGTTTCTCTAATTATTTCTAAGTTGAGCAGTTCGTTATTTTATAACTAATCTAATTCTACGTGTAATTAGTTGTTTCGAATCTAAGTCAAAAATAAATATTTTTCGTTGCTAATTAATTGTCCTTTATTAATTAGCAATGAGTTTTCGTACAAGTTTGAAAATGTTTAAAAGAAATGCTTTAGTTTAAAAACTTATTATGAAACTTTTATTTTATTTTAAATGTGTTGGGATGTTTTAGTTTAGTTTGTTTCGGGATCATATAGGTGTCTAATCGGGTTATTTTAGTATATGCTCAAATTATGTTATGAGCTATCATTGAGGCATCAAGATCCTGGACGGTATAATCATTTTTTGAATTAAATTTAAGTTTACATAAGCATTTGGTTTTATTCGGTTACATTATTAAAACCTAACTTTTTAAAAGTTGTCATTTAATCCGTCAATTTCTTTATACCTTTCGGCTCATTTGACTTATCAATTATTTTTAATCCAACTCCATTTGATTTAAAGGCCCATAATACACTCTAAGCCCGTTTACAATAAACTTTCAATTCAAGGCTCATTCACATAAATAGATACATATGACCGGCTACATATATAAATTTCACCAATTTACACTTTGCCCCCTTCACTTAAATTATTGACACCATCTAGGGATAGTTTGCATAACAACCCCTAAACTTTTAACATTTCACAAAATGGTCCTTGTCAGTTCAAAGGCAGGTATATACACAGCACAATACCAATAGTATACTGGGCTGGTACCATTGGTACCAGCACCTCTTAAGTCAACACAACAGCAACACAACCAAGCACAAGCAAGACCAACAAAAACAGAAAAACAAGGCAACAGGTCAGAGGCAAACAGAACCATTAGGGCTCATTTATTTTTATTTTGAGTTCGGGCTAAGCTCAATTTGACTCATTAAAGAGTTCAACTCAAAGTTCACGGGCCGGCTCAACTCGTTTAGCAGTCTTATCTGACTCTCGATTTGAAGCAGATTGACATATCACATATATTTTTTTTTAAACCCAAACTTAAGTCAGCGTTTGATATTGTGCAATTAAATTTCGCATGCTATACTAGCGTTTTCTATTAGCGCCAGGTGGGTTATCGTCGATAAAAATGTATTTTTTTGTAGTATTTAGTTCTAAAAAAAATATTTTATTCATTTTATTCTCTGTTACAAAGCACGGACATTTTACTAGTAATATATAAATTTTGAACCGGTTGCTGCAGTAAAACTATGGTAGTCGATATGATGATTTGTTACCAAAACAAAACTCGACAAAATAAGAATGAAGCAACACGCTTGGTCATACAATGATTTTTTGTGTTGGCTACTTTGCATACAATATATGATTTACCGTCTTTTTTTATTTTCTTGTACTCCATTAATTATCTGCGAGGATGGGTTATAACATTTTAAAAAATTAATAGTTGAACTTGAACGTGGTTTATGTTCTTTTGTTCCAAGTCATCCGATTTAGCAAATATATCTGACGCGTTAATTTTAAATCACATGGTCTGAATAAAAATATCAGGATCTTTACAATCCAAGTCCCAATAGATATCGTGTAATGAGTCGTATATTAATTAGAAAATTGATCCGCTATATTGTGCAATTTACCATAGGGTCACGGTCACTTGCACAAAAGATCTGCTAAGCTTTTAAGAACCTTTTACCGCGTGATCATCAACTGACAGGCGGACCACTCCAGTTTAAACACTATTACATTTTAGGTTGTGGGTACCACAGTCAATTAATAGCTACATGGGAACATACGTCGCATAGCATCAGAAGATCGTGACTATAAAGAAGCCGTTGAATAAACCTGGTTCCAACGGCTCTCTTCTCTCATTTTCAAATTCCAAAATTAAAACGTTAACCTACCAAAGTGCTCTCGACTCCTTGCCCCCACCTCTCTCTCTCTCTCTCTCTCTCACCGCCTCTTTTCTCCATTCGCCTCCAATTACAAGATCCAATCTTTAAACTTCAATACTTGAACGAATCAATCCTTTTTTTCTCTCTCTATTGGATTCAAGAAACATAGAAATAAAACCTGAATTGCCAAGCAACAATACTCTTTCCATTTCCATTAATTTCAAACCGTCTAAAACCCTAACTCATCAAATCCTTCATGGCACCTACGCCAAAATCGATCCCAAATCCAACCCAAACGTACAATACCCCTTGTAGGACTCCTCATCCTAGGCAACGCCTCCAGTTTCCCACACCAAAAACTGGAAATGGGGCCCACAACCACCTCTCCTCTGTGCCAACTGAGCACCCAGTTGAAGTTATTGGCCGGATCCGTGACCACCCTGAGTCAAAGGAGAGGACTCACAACCCGTTGATCGAGATCCCGCCAGATGGCCGATCCATTAAGGTCCGTACCGACATTGGCTACCGTGATTTCACTCTAGATGGGGTCTCGGTCTCAGAAAATGAAAACTTAGATGTCTTCTACAATAAATTTGTCAAGTCACGGGTTGAAGGTGTGCGGGTTGGGTCGAAATGCACTATCATGATGTATGGGCCTACCGGGTCGGGTAAAAGCCACACCATGTTTGGCAGTGCAAGAGAGCCCGGTATAGTGTACAGAGCTCTAAAGGATATACTGGAAGATGGGGCTCATGAGCAGGGAGATTCTGATGAGACCGGCTTCAAGCTCGGCATTTTTGTCAGAGTTGCTGTTTTGGAGATCTACAATGAAGAAATCTATGATCTTCTATCAGCCAACTTGAATGGTGGTGCTGGTAATAATGTATTCAAGGGAAATTCACAGAGGGTAATTCGTTTGTATCTTCTTTTATTTTTACAGTCTCACTTTTTCAGACACTAGAATTGGAACTAGAAGTTTTTTACAGATACTGGTACCAAAAATATGGTACAGACGCTTCCTTGGTTATATTTAGAAAACTACTTGAATAATATTACTGTATAAAGCAACATATACATTTTTACAGTCTCAATTCTAGTAACAAACACAGAACAACTGAACAATTGAATAATTTCAGGCCCGGCTTGAAATTATAGGGAAGAAGGCTAAGAACCCAACCTACCTTTCTGGAAATGAGGCAGGAAAGATTTCACGAGAGGTTGCTAAGGTTGAGAAGCGGCGGATTGTGAAAAGTACACTCTGTAATGAGAGAAGCTCTAGGAGCCACTGCATGGTAGATTTACTGATTTGTCCCTTTTGTGTTATAATCATTGGTCAATTACTGAAAGTTCTCACAATAGTATTGGTTAAATTACTGAAATACACTCAAATTGAGAGAAAAAATGTGGATGTCTAACACCAAAAAATTAGATTCAAATGCTAATTGAGCCTGCTTTGGTATTCCAATATTCAGAATTTTGTGAAATGGTCATTTCCCATGCATTCTCAGAACTGTATCTAAAAGGTGATTAAAATATTTTAAGTATTTGCTTCTCATTACCAAAACACCAGCAGTTCACATGAGGAATTGAGATGTGGAATTGCATGTTTATTATATCAGCAGTAAGCCAGAAAGTTATACTGGCACGGCTTATCTGACAAAAACTGATTTCTGGAATGATACAGTAGTAAACAAAAAGTTGCACTTATTTTTGTAGAGTCTAATTTAAAATATCAATTTGGTGACAGATTATATTGGATGTGCCATCTGTTGGTGGAAGGCTAATGCTAGTTGACATGGCCGGCTCAGAAAACATCGAAGCTGCTGGTCAAACCGGCTTTGAAGCCAAAATGCAGGTACTTATTTCTCTTGATTTCAGTAAATCAGAAAAAAAAATCATATTTATAACTAACAGACTTTCAAGTTTCTACATATTTAATTTCTCAAACACTATATTATGCCTACTTATATGTTATTTCTATAACATATGGCAACTTTAGGTACACATAGTTGTAAACAATATATTCTTTTTGTGGGTGATTATTATTTCGTGTGCAAAGCCCAAAACCATTCTCTGTAAACCTACAATATCTTTTGAAATATAACCAAAGGCTGTAATTAAATGATTATGCTAACTTATTTCTCTTGTCAATTATATAACAGACTGCAAAAATAAACCAAGGAAACATAGCATTGAAGAGAGTGGTGGAATCCATCGCCAATGGAGACTCGCATGTGCCGTTTCGTGACAGCAAATTGACCATGCTCCTCCAGGTCACTATTATTTTATAACTTTATTTTTTTTTTCTATTTTTAGAAGTCTATAATCAGTACAAGGATACCATCTCAATCTGGTACACAGCATCTTCTTCATGTTAGCACTTAGAATTACCAATTAAATGCGATGGACCAAGGTCTTGATAGCAACAAAGTTCACTGAACAAATAAAATTATAAAACTGGATGAGAAGTTGCCAGAAGGAGAAATTACTATGCCACCAAATTATATATCTCCGAGGCATCTACTTAACTATTCTTTTTTACATAATGTATCTTTTTGGAGACCATGCATGTCTGACACACAAGAAGCTGTTACTTATTCGTCAGTGTAATTTTGATACTTTTTCAATGTGTATCCATTCTCCCCTTTTCTTGCTATATTTTAATATATTTAATTGCTACAGGATTCATTTTTGGATGATAAGTCAAAAATACTGATGATTCTGTGTGCGAGCCCAGACCCACGTGAGATGCACAAGACGATATCGACCCTTGAATATGGTGCCAAGGCCAAATGCATAGTGCGGGCAGCCCACCCGGCAACTCCCAAGCCCTCCTCTCAAACCAATTCCGAATCCATCAACCTTCTTGCCTCGCAAATCGCGCTCATGAACCAGCACATATGCGAGCTCCAGCGTGACAAACGGGTCCTCCTCAAGGAGCGGGACCAGGCTCTAAAGTCCCTATCCTTGAAGGATGATGAGCTGGCAAGTGCGAAATTCATGGTAAAAAGGATGGAGGAGAAGGTTGTAAGGCAGGAGAACGAGATTGAATTGCTGAAAAACAGATTGACGGAATTTGAGTTCAGAGGCCAGGAGGTCATGAATTTTGGGTACGTTGCCACACGACTTGCTGACGTGGCAGGAGATCAGAGCATGGTTAAATCAATGGAATTAGATTATGGAGATCAGCAGGTGAGTAGCAGCAGTGCATTTCTGGATGTGAAGGAGGTTAAAGAGGATACAAGTACAACAACTGTTCCTTCCTGGAACCGTAATTTGCTGCCAACAATTGAGGAGGAGGCGATGAGTGAGGATCGTGACCAGGTGCTTCTCAGCACGATTTTCGAGGCAGAGGATTCCTCAGAAGAGGTGGATAAGGAAGTAGTGGAGGAAGAAAGAAAGGATGAAACAGTACCAGTGCAGTTAGCCGAGGAGGATAGACAGACCCGAATTGAGACCATATTCCGCCTATGTGGTAATTACCGGGAGTTGGCAAAGAAAGATGATAACAAGGGTCAGATTCAGACATATGGAGATGAGAATGCTGAGCCGTTCTCTGCGAAGAATCAACTGGTAGCGGCACTTGCTGGGAGTCCAATTATGGTAAAACCAGTTACTCCACTTGGTCTGAGAGAAGTCAGAGGAGGAGGAGAGGTGGAAGAAGAGGGGGGTTTGGATGTGTATGTCAAATGGGAGGTTTCAAAGGATTCTTCTGGAAGTATGATTAAGAAAATAAAGGTTCCACAGGATGCGACCTTATGTACACTGCGAGAAGTATTGGAGGCGTACTTTAATGAGAAGAACAACAATCAGGATTTTGTGTTTCTCCTTCTCAGGGTATGTTTTATTTGGATTATTATTATTGCTTGGTTTTGATACTTTTGGTAATGGGGTCAGTGTGATACCGGTACGGCTTTTTTTTTTTTTTTCCCTTCCTCTTTCTTGAAAAACTGAAACGGATACAATACGAAATGCATCCAAAAAACCTATTAAAGAAATATGAGTAAAACGGCTGGATCTCCTCCCCTTACAAGAAATATGTACCACAAAATAAAGATGTTGTACCAGCTGCAATACTGGTACCATCGAAACTGGGAAACGTCCTCTCCTTACAAAGCAGCAACATCAGCCACCACAGCAATCTTTTATTGATTAGAGCTTACTGTCATTGTTACCTTTTTCCTTTTTTTGTGTGAACAGGATCCTCTGGGAGCCCCAGTGGCGAAAGAGACGGAGGCAGAGGTGCCAGTGACTGAGCTACCTAAGTTCAGCAGCAAAATTGAGGGGCATCTGGCATCTCTACGGTCTCTGAAGAACAGGCCCCAGCTTCCCTTTAGCCCATTGGAGAACAAGCTCGGTTCACCTCTGATCTCCAACAAGCTCGGTTCACCTCTTGTCTCTAACTAGGATTCATGAGAGGCATTTAGGGTTGTTTCTGTGTATTTTGTAATTTTCATATTATTTTCTTATTATGTGGAGTACATGTCAACTGAGATGAAGCCAAGAATGATTGGTAGTTATGAAATTATTCTGTTACAATTGCTTGCCTTTTTCTTTTCTTTTTTTTTTTGGAAATTAGCTGCTTGCTTTTTTTATAGGTTTCTGAAATGAATTAGTGTGTTGAAAATTGTTTCTAGGATTGATTCATCTTACGTGGTATATATCGACCATGGAAATTTGGTACAAAACGAGATTAGTACCCAGATCCAACAATATAGAATCTGAAATGAGATGCAAATTAATATAAAAACATGATTTAACCAACATATTGTGCGTTATAAGGACATTCTAACGGGATTTTTTTATATAATATATAATGCATCTTTGTTATAATAAGATAACTGAAACTCACAAAGGGCATAAATTGTCTGCATTGAATTGTAGATACATTAATTTCAGCATATTTGCTTAATACAAAAGTTGATATTATGTTAACAAGTAAAAATAAACTTAATCCAAGTATTTGTTTATTTTTCAAGTTAAATGTCTGTTGATGATTTTAGAATATGAAATTTGTCAAATTGATAATAAGTACGAATACAGACAAAATATTGTTATTTATAAAAAAAAAACAAGAGGGTATTAGGCCCCCAATTTTTAAATATACCATAATCTCAAAAATAATAAACTAAAACGCCAAGATTTTGTCAAAATTCAAAAAAAGCCATGGCCTAATCCTAGGAGATGTGGCCCATTTGTGTGTTTTTTTTTTTTTTAGTGTTAGCAGATTTTATACTTTTGTTGTTTTGATTTTTTTTTTGTTTTGAAAATAGTTGTAGTTATAGTTGTGTATGATATTTAATTTGGATAATATTTTACGTTTGTCAGAAGAAATATTATGTTGGCAATCTCATTCGTTAACTGCATATATACGAAGTAGTTTGATTTTGTTTTGATTTAGAAATATTAAATTAAGATATGACTAATAAACATGAAATAAATATTCAGTACAATAAAAGTACTCCTAAATAATATTGTTCAAAATATTACAACAAACAAGCAATGCAATCACAACATAAAATTGACTACTAGATAAAAATACATTGCTTGCCTCTCTCTCAACCTAAAAATTGACAAAGAAAAATGTATTGTTATTATTAATTTTTTTTATAGTTGGAATTTAATTTAAAAATATGAGTTAACTACCTCGTGCATCTTGAGCAGCTCTATTTTGTTGTTCCTGTGTATCTCGACCAGCCTGATGTTATCTCCTTCTATTATGCAGTAAATCAAGCCACATCAGAATTCTATTGACTCGCCTTCAACCCAAAGTAATATTTTTGCCATTTGGAACAAGGGTTAGGCCTTCGTTTTTCGACCAATTAGACTGATTGTCATAACATTCTATTCACCCATCCATGTGTTGATCAGTGTTTGGATGTGGTAGTAGTAATGTACGAACCTGTCAGGGTCGATGCCTCGGAGACAGCACACTCTCATAACATGAGAACATGGTATTCTGTTTAATTGCGGCTTCTGGCATATGCATGTAATCGTGTTATCATCCGTGATTACCACCGTGTATTTGTAATTGGCCTTGGTAAACCGGCCAGAAGCGTCAGACATGTATGCATTAACTTTCTCTTGTGTTGTTGTTATCTCAAACTCATTCCAGTTGCCAAATCCACCAAGCGTTGTCATAGATTGTGACCTCCCGCACTGTTTGTTAATCAACTACGAAAAATTGGTGATAATTGAATGAAAATAGAATATTTTAAAATTAAAAAATAAAATAATTTAATAAAAATAAAATACCTTGTGCACACGACATGAGAACTGTTGACCCTGGCTTGCTTCAAATTCCACTTTTACTCTCCTTTGAGCAAACCATTGCTAACATTTGTAAAATGTGTCCTCAATTATTACTGCTACCGGCAACCTACGAGATGACATGAAGACATTATTGAGTGTCTCGAATCCGTTTGTAGTCATAATTCCCCAATGGTAACCCCCATCAAGCGCTTGGAATATCTTCCATGGTTTTGGACACTCGTTCTCATCTTGATCCAGATACTTACCCACATCGTCCAACTAATTCAGAGCACAGTCACATACATCTCTCATATATCCTCATCTTCCTCTTCGCCACATATATCCTGAAGTACTTGATTGCCTGGTCATTGCAATGGTGCTTCTTCATGTTTTCTGCTATGTGAGTAGCACAAAGACAGTGAACGCTTTCATCCTTGCCTTCCTCATTCCATCCCAGATTATCCTGTCTAAACACCATTTTTATTCCCTTGCCCCTATCAGTGATGACACACACAAACCTGGAGCGAATTATATTGCACCTCAACTATTGCGTGAACCATGCACAATCTTCAAAATTCTCCGTATCTACCAAAGAAAAAGCCAACGGGAGAAACTGATTTTCTGCATCGTACCCGGTTGCAATCAATATTTTACCTGTATTAAACCATAAAAAAAGGTGAATAAAAAAATGAGATATCAATTTCGACTACATTTGAATAAATAAAATGACATATCAATTTCGATTTTTATTACCTTTGTATCGGCCTGATAAGAAACATGCATCAACAATGATGACAGGTCTCAGGTGTTGAAAAGCATCTATGCATGGTTCAATTGCCCAAGTTGAATGATGTGTGTTTTGAAAGTTATCTTTTAATAATAATTTACGTGTTGTTCATGATTTTATTACGAATATTATTATTCTTGTTCCTTGAGATTTATATGTTATATCTTTGGAAGTACTCAAGAAGATGCTCTTGGTCTTGAATCATAGAACTCCTAAGATGAGAAACATTTAATCACTAAATAAGTTCATGATCGTGGTAATTAAGGAGGAACATTAATTACTGAGGAAGATTGTCATGTAGATTAAAGTACATTGAAGTTCTATAAATATTGATAAAGAATTATCATTTAATTATATGAATATATAAAAATGTGTATTTTATATATTGAACATGACCTAAATGAATGGAACATTATATGAATTGTGTTTTGTGTCATTAATGTTTATATTGTGTCTTTAGAATCTTAGATATGACATGTGTAGGTTTTTCACATGAGAAGTATATAATGTGAGTGTTATTTAAATATTATCTTATGATAGGAATGAAATAGTAGTTCGTTGTGTACAACTTGTGCGGGAGAAATCTATATGTTAATATTATCATTATCCCTTAATTTGAGTTATGATATTACTAGGCCCCTTGGTAAAGTGAAATTATATCGCATGCAATGTAACTAATGTAGTTATAATTATAATTCACTTGAGAGACTAAGAAAATGAATATAATGCAAAAATGACAAGGATAGACACGAAATTAGTGGATTGAGTAAATGATTACTATGTCGTTTGGATAACTATAATATAATGATAGAATCTCTTATAGTTAATAGTATAAAGTTTTATATTATTGCCAAGATGACATAGATCCTCTATACGGTCACACCAACTGAAGAAAAACAATGGGTATTTTACATTTCATAATGATGTATAAGATAAAATACATGAGATGAAATGCTAAAAGAAAATGTCATAATATGACATGCTTAGATCATAAATAAATTTGTGAATTGTGCAAATATTATTTGGTATAATGTTTGAATAAATTATAAGAATAATATAAATATTGTATAATAGAATAATATGAATAACATTATTTGTTCATAAATTAATTTATTGAACCAACCATAAGATGAGATTAAAGAGAGCATGAGATGGCTAAACAAGGCTAGTGGCATTTGTGTAATTGATTCAAACCTTACACAAAGGGTTGCCCTAACCCTTGCCTATTTAAGGGGGCTCATTTGGGAGAAAAATAAGCTAATTTTCTGCCTATAACCCTTGCCAAAATCAGCCCCTTTGAGCAGCCACGTCTTTCCTTTCTCCTTGACCGAAAGTTGAGAAGCTTGCTCTCTCATCTTCTCTTGTTAGGTTTAGCTACCAAGAAATCAAATAGTTTGTTGATTTAAAGATCTAAGAGGTGTGGTAGTTCGTTATTTAGGTTCAAGGTGAACCAAGAGGTGCTTCCAATAGAACAGTGGTTCCAAGAGATCTAGAAGGGAAATCGACTTCCCTCTAACAAGAGATTTGACAATCTCTTGAGGTATGAATTCTTATCTCATCTTATGTGAGAAATAAATTTATTTTATTTTATTTGAAGCACATGAGATGGTAGAAGAATTTATTTAACGTAATATTGCTTGCAATTGTCATACAAATGAGATCCATTATGTATTGAGTTAAAAAAATTTAATTTTTACCCTCTTGACTTACACGTGAAATCCCTACACAAGCCGCCCTATAGAAGTACCTGTAAGGTCCAGGCTCACCAGTTGTATATGAGGTCACATCAAACAATGTACCTGTCAATAAATCAAATTAGCAAGTTCCACATTTTTGTTTTGTTTTCAATGTTGTTGAAAGAAAGTAAATAATATAATACCTGAGTTTTTTGACTTAATTGCCTCCAATAAGGGGACTATAAGCGTGTATGACCCCTCCCAACTACCAAATTGGTGAGCAATTGCCAACTACCTTCCATGCCACAATTTGTTGTACGCCGGTACATGACCGTTGTACGTTTGTGCAACCGCGATTCTGTCGGCATTGATACTCAAATCCACATCATTTCTCATGTGCGCGGTGATGCAATCAACAACCATAGCAGCTGTCAACTATGCATAATCTATTCTTGTGGCATCCACATGACAAACATATTTTGTTGGGCACCTGGATACTTTCCATTGTGTACCAAAACCAGTGGCCCTTGCTAATATGTACCAACTGTAGGGTTTCAGATACCACTTTTGGGGTTTCGCGGTAACCAAAACCCATTTAGGCTTCAGGTGCGGAATGACTGTAGAACAAAAATTTCTACGGCCAACTTAAGCTCAGGATTAAACGGGGTATGTCAGGAAACTTTCCAAGGCGGTCCACCTTCAGTATTCCTTTGGCATCAAAACCCAATTTAATCCTTTTACAGATCTACTCCATGATTGATTTCTAAAACTTTAATCTACTTACCAATTAAATAGATTAATATAACATATTTATACCTTGTTTCCAAATCACAGTTGGAATGCAGACCGAGCGTGTAGAGCTACATCACGGAAGGAATCGACTCGTCTCGGAGCATCAGACGTCTGATGCCTCTATCAGTTATCCACCAGGACTAACCAGAGAGCGGTTAATTTCTTCTGCCAGAAATACCGTAAACCGCAGAATTCTGCAAAAACACTATTCACGGGAAAAAGACGAAAACCCGTAAACACGAATTTTCGGTTACTCAGTTTCATCAATGAGCAAAACTGAAATACCGCGAAATTTGGTAAAACACTATTCATCGACCCCGTAAATATACTCCACAACAACCCGTAAGATTATACGTATAACTTTCTTTTCTCAACCGAAACACTATTTGGGAGAGAAACCGAGAAAGAGAGAAAAATACCGATTCGATTCTGCACGAAACGATACAAGTGAATTAGTGAGTTTTCTCTCTACCCCTCCACCTCTATTTATAGGCTTTTGAGGAGGTTCGCAAAAGACCGAAATACCCCTCAACATATGCCTATTTACAAGATATGCCATCGAATGGATAAGGATGATGACATGTGGATAAGATCGATGACGTGTCATCTGGATAGGATCGATGACACGTCATGCGGATAAGCACGAACCTGAAAAGACCCGAATGCCCTCGGTCCGAACACAAATAATGTTCATATAATTATTCTGAACAATTATATATATTTTTATGCGGTTGTTTGTTTCGGTATCGATGACGTGTCATCTGGATAGGATCGATGACATGTCATGCGGATAAGGACGAATCTGAAAAGACTTGAATGCCCTCGGTCCGAACACAAATAATATTCGTATAATTATTCTGAACAATTATATATATTTTTCTTGCGGTTGTTGTTTCGGTAATTTATACAACGTGTCCTGCACATTTATAAATTAACCGGTTAACTTTTATACAACGTGTCACACACGTTTATAAATTAACCAATGTTTTTGCTTGTTATTTTTACATAACATTTATAATTTAATTATAACACGTATAATTAATTATAACCATCTTACTATTGATCATAACCAATTTATAATCAATCACAATAAGATTCTCCGATTAACTCCTATATGGTGTGACCCAATAGGATCTGTGTTATGTTGGTAAATAGAGTTAAAACTGTTTTAACTTCTATAATCATGAGCGGCATCTGGCAACACATCATGACCATCCAATTACACAGATGATGTTGTACAGTACAATATCACGATCCAGTAAACAATTTACTCGTGTTAATTCTTTTGTCACATAGCTATCAGATTAGTTTCAAAGTAGGTGTGTGTCATCCTTGTAAACTTAATCTTTTCTTGATCTTGAGCAGATTATCAAATATGATTACTCTTGTAATCATACCGCGCGCTGATAATCTTACTCTATCAAGGGGCCCAGTGATGCTATAGCTCGTATAGAGATACGAGGGACAATAGTACTTTTGGTAAACCATCACTACCTCAGCTAAGCCATGTATACCGAAGAGCTACCGTTATAACTGTATTTTACCGACAGCGTTTGATAACAATCACACATATACATTTCTTAGTAGGAAAGATGAATACCTCATACTTTAGAACTTAACACTGAATGAAAGCATTAATGACACGAACACAATTCCGTATAATGTTTCATTCGGGGTCTGTCAGATATCATGTTCCTGGAACATATATCTATGTGATTAAAATGACAACTTCTTGTCTATGGTCTGTAAAACTTGACCATCATTTAATCCACATACTAACCTTATAGCGGTAATTAGTGTTCCTGCTAATTACCTTGGTCAGTGACCTTTTAAGATTAAGAGTATATATCATCTATATTATGGAGTTTCACAATTTCAGTCATGAACTCGAAATGATCCATAAATGCAATAATACTCAAGGCAACAAAATGATATTAATCATCCAATTCATGAACAAAGCTTTATGATAAATTAACGTATTATTGACTTCTAGATTATTACAAACTAACACCAACCACATCTGGGGTCCCTACGCTTGAACCTAATTCATTGTTTGTCGATGTGCATATTTGCAATCTCTTTATTACAAAGAATGTGAAACTTGTAAATTGCAGCTTTCATTTCCTCCTTTGAATCATAGGTTTCTCCCTTTGACAATTCATTCTCAAATTCTACATGTCTACCAAACAACCCCACATTTGCTTCCTGAAATTCTGATAGGTCATTGAAAGCTGCAATCGAGTGCTCAACCCCGCGACCCATTATCTGAAATCATTTATCAACCTTGAATTTTTTTCTCTGCCCAAGCACAGGCCCGGTATCTTCCTATAGTCACTTCGATCGCTCATGCAATCAGGATTAACATCCCCCCAATTTTCCTTTGCCTCTTGTATTTTCGGGTCCACCGTCTCCTCGGTTTCCTCCAGATCACAAGGCTGACCCTAATGAGCGGTCCGACTACTACTAGCAATTTGGTAAGGCTGAGGTTGGGGCCGACGGGAGGGCCGACTACTAGACTGTCGGCCCTCCTGAACTGGGGCATGACTACTCTCAAGCATCTCAATCTGGACAGTGGGTTGGGACACTGGACTTAAGGAGGTTGATGCATTACTCGAGTAGCACTCTGGATTAATCTCGCAAGGGGGTTGGGACGTTGGACTTGATTAATCTCCACAAAGAGTTCAATTACCTTGTATCCACCCCCAGTGGTCTGGTTGTACAGTACCTGCCATACTCGATCATTCTGAACAGGAAATAGTTGGAACCAGGTTTGGCCTAAACCAGTGGGCAATGCTAATTTTGGCTTGAATATCAAGGTCATATCAATCCTGATTCAATCCCAAGTTCTGAGAAATAATCAATTTTAAAACCAACAAATCGGTATCACAGAAACAAGACCGATACTGTGATAAACCCCATTAGGGCTTGTTAGAACCTCACCACCAGTGTAAACGAATACCATAATAGCCATTTTGGTCTGAGTATATAAGGAAACCTAAAATTACAAATTAACTAAACTAATTACAAATACTGAAAAAAAATTGAAAAAGAGAGAAAAAAACTTAGAGTTTAGCTGAGAAGAAGAGGCTCGGTGAAAACGACATGTGAAATGAATCTCTCTCTCCAGAAATGGGTTTTATGAAAATTTACAATAGTGGCCACATTCCTTAGAAGCGGCCAGGGTGGCCGCATCCCTTAGAAGCGGCCTAATATATTGGCCGCTTCTAGGAGATGCAGCCATGGCATTTTTTGAATTTTGACAAAATCGTGGCATTTTGGTTTATTATTTTTGGGACAATGGTATATTTAAAAATTTCGATATTAGGCCTCCATGTTGTAAAGGAAATTAGTTATGACGTTATTAGTTCTGTCATATCACATCTGTCAATCGCGTGATATGATGTGATTTGCGTGTTGCGTCTATTTTCATGTCTTCTTTATAAATATTTATTGAGATCAACGTAGTTATTCTAAAGTTGATATTAATATTAGACTAGGTCTTAAAGGTTAACAATATTGCATAATATTAATATTGGTGTTAACATTACTTAATCTAAACCCAGTCCTTTGAATACAGTATTGTTTCTGTGGTGAATAAAATCTTTTGCACACAACAAAATGGAAGGAGATACTTGTCTAAATTCTCTTTTACAAAAGAAATAAGAGTTAAATTTCTATATATCCCTCACCACTCATGTATTTTCTTATTTACCTCTAAAAACTTGAATTTATCTTATTCACCTCTCAAACTCTTACAATATTTTCTTATTTACACCTCTTGTAATTAGTCACATGTTAACTCTAATTATATTATTAAAAATCTTAATTTACCTATAATTAAGAATTATAAAGGCATATATGATGTATTTTGGACTAAGCTTTCATCATTGAATTATGCATTTCTACCACTCTTTCTCCATCATTCTATATCTTTCTAAGTAACAACTGAGGTGTGAAGCGAGACGAATGACGAATTAAAATCAACTTGAAGAAGACAAAGATTTCTACAGGGATTTGGTGTTTTCTAATTCTCTTAATTAGTTTTCTTAGTTATTTTCTTGTTCTCTCTTTTATTTGATCATTTGTGTTTTTGTGATAATGAGTGAATAGTTTCCTTTATAGGGGTGTAGGCATGTAAACTTGATGTTGGTGTAATACCCACCTTACTTGGTTCTTTTATATGATTGCCTTTGATTGAATGTTTGTTCTTTGAATTTAATATTCTAGTATGTATGACTTGTATGCATGAAACTGTGAATCTCGCGAAGTCTTTTAGACTACCTTTTAGGGGATTAACGATGTATTGATTGTGGCCAAGTCTTGTATAGAAATGATTTTAGGTTATAAAAATCGGGACCCTTAGAACAAAGGTTTAAAAGATGAGGGAGGAACTTAATTGTGAAGCCTTAGAATTTGGACACCTAGATTTGACCTCTAATTGTAGTGAAATACAATTGTATGTGTTTAAGTCGCAAATTACCTCCAATCGTGACAATTGGAAGAGGAAGGTTGTTCAAACTCACGAGTATGGTAATAACAATTATATTGAATAGGTTTTGGCTAAGCCATTTGGGTTAGAAACCCCGTTTAAATCAAGACATGAATAAATGACTAGTAATAAAATCAACGAATAGTTGCCTTAAGGCCCTAGACTTTGTCCAATTGTTAACAAACCTCTTTGAATTCATCTCTCTCTCTCTCTCTCTCTCTCGCGCGCGCGCTTTGACACAAACCAAACTTTTTGGATATTCAACTCGGCATTAAGAAGGAAGAATTGTAACAAACCCCTCCCCAATTTACTTAATTGCACATTGTTTTAGAATTAATTAGTTTAATGAAAATTAGTCTCTCCCATTGTGATCTCTTGGATCGATATCTATAATTACTCTAAGGATAGATTGTGCGCTTACAATAATCTTATTTTATATGTTTAGGGTTTTATAAATTTAAAAGTAAAACGTGTAGGAAATTGACCACAAAATCTATACCTTTTTACACCATTACTTACACTAAGTATCTCTGGAGTAGAACTAAGGTGTTTTTGAGTTTATTAAATTATTTTCTGAACTCAACTCTAAAATCTATCAGATTATCTTTAAACGATGAATTCAAAATGTTGAAACCTATCTACTTTACGAGTGATGCATCTACATGTGAAAATTTTAACTTTCGAATTAATTTAGTATAAAATCAAATGGTCAAAATTAGAAACTTTATAAATTAATTTAATACATTCATTTCTTGAAATTTTTTTTACCACTTAACTCTCTATATTTTTTTTTTTTGACAAAAGTGGACAGTGCCTACCTGTTTCTTTAGAAACAAAATAGTTCATACAAAATAGCCAACAATATAAAGAAACATAACATCTAAAGAACTAATCTCACAAGTTGGAAAGCTTAAAAAACATGGGGATATCTAAGAACATAGAAGCATACAATATGGCATGATAGTTTTAATATAATATTACTGGAAAATAAAGCAGCCAACGGAACCACAAGTCTATGTAAAAGTAGAAGTACTAGCCAAAGAAGAACCAGTATCAGCAGTCGAGTCAAGATCTAAAAAAGCAGCATCAATAACATTAGCCTCAGCTCGATATCTAAGATAATATGATAAAATCATATCCCTCGAGTCCAAGAGTTGGATTTTCCTTTGATTCCATGGGCTGCTTTCCCCTTCCTGGATATCGGAATCCAGAATAATGATAATGCTGCCTACTTAGTTTAAATTTGTGACATCTATAGGCAAAAATAAAATAAAGTTAATTTAAAAAAATATCATCTATATCCGCCTTGCACCAAAAAGAAGTAAGAGCAATTATTTGAGAACCTAAGAATTTACAAGTAGGTATTTCAGAACTATTAAAACACACTCTATTTCTAGCTAACCAGACAACCCAAATTGTAGCAGCCTAATAAGTTATATTAATTTAAAAGTCAGATATCTAAAACAATATCACAATTAAAAGTAAAATTATTAAAATTAGCTATCCTTGTCCAAATAAATTTAACCAAGGGCAAACTCTATAAGAAATTAATTCTGATTTTTTTTTTTTTGCAATTAGACGCATCACTTGTAAGATAGATAAATTTTAATGATTCAAATTCGTTGTCTAAAGCTAATTCAACAAATTTTAAAATTGAGTTTATAAAGAAGCTTGATAAACATAAGAACTAGTTTTACTCATATATATGATATTATTTTGGACTAGATCGAATCGCATGAACTGCTTCTCCAATCTGGTGTTGGGTTTCGGATACCACTTTTGGGGTTTTGTGGTAATCAAAACCCGTTTAGGCTTCAGGTGCGGAATGACCGTAGAACAAAAATTTCTACGGCCAACTTAAGCTCAAGATTAAACGGGGTATGTCAGGAAACTTTCCAAGGCGGTCCACCTTCAATATTCCTTTGGCATCAAAGCCCAATTTAATCCTTTTACAGAACTACTCCATGATTGATTTCTAAAACTTTAATCTACTACAAATTAAATAGATTAATATAACATATTTATACCTTGTTTCCAAATCACAATTGGAATGCAGACCGAGCGTGTAGAGCTACATCACGGAAGGAATCGACTCGTCTCGGAGCATCAGACGTCTGATGTCTCTATCGGTTATCCACCAGGACTAACCAGAGAGCGGTTTATTTCTTCTGTCAGAAATACCGTAAACTGCAAAATTCTGCAAAAAAACACTATTCACGGGGAAAAGACAAAAACCCATAAACACGAATTTTCGGTTGCTCAGTTTCATCAATATGCAAAACTGACATACCGCAAAATTCGATAAAACACTATTCATCGATCCCGTAAATATACTCCACAACAACCCGCAAGATTATACGTCAACTACGTATAACTTTCTTTTCTCAACCGAAACACTATTTGGGAGAGAAACAGAGAAAGAGAGAAAATATCGATTTGATTCTGCACGAAACGATACAAGTGAATTAGTGGTTTTTCTCCCTACATGCACCCCTCTATTTATAGGCTTTTGAGGAGGTTCGCAAAAGACCGAAATGCCCTCCAAGTTCGGCCTATTTACAAGGTATGTCATTAACACCTCATCCTTTTATATGTGAAATGACCAAAATACCCCTTCCACACCCTTCCACATTCTTCTCCATGCTTCTACAAAATGCAAAGTGGCATAGGTGTGAAATGACCATTTTGCCCTTGTGGATAGGATTGATGACATGCCATCTGGATAGGATCTATGACATGTCATGCGGATAAGGACGAATCTGAAAAGACCCGAATGCCCTCGGCCCGAACACAAATAATGCTCGTATAATTATTCTGAACAATTATATATATTTTTCTTGCGGTTGTTGTTTCGGTAATTTATACAACGTGTCCGGCACATTTATAAATTAATCGGTTAACTTTTATACAACGTGTCACACACGTTTATAAATTAACCAATGTTTTTGCTTGTTATTTTTACATAACATTTATAATTTAATTATAACACGTATAATTAATTATAACCATCTTATTATTGATCATAACCAATTTATAATCAATCACAATAAGATTCTCCGATTAACTCCTATATGGTGTGACCCAATAGGATCTGTGTTATGTTGGTAAATAGAGTTAAAACTGTTTTAACTTCTATAATCATGGGTGGCGTCTGGCAACACATCATGACCATCCAATTACACAGATATCGCTGTACAGTACAATATCGCGATTAACTCCTATATGTTGTACAGTACAATATCGCGATCCAGTAAATAATTTACTTGTGTCTGTTCTTCTGTCTCATAGCTATCAGATTAGTTTCAAGGTAGATGTGTGTCATCCTTTTAAACTTAATCTTTTCTTAATCTTGAGCAGATTATCAAATATGATTACTCTTGTAATCATACCGCGCGCTGATAATGTTACTCTACCAAGGGGCCCAGTGATGCTATAGCTCGTATAAAATATGAGGGACAAATAGTATTCTTGGTAAACTATCACTTCCTCAGCTAAGCTATACATATGGAAAAGCTACCGTTATGACTGCTTTTTACGGACAGTGGTGGATAACAATCACACATACATATTTCTCAGTGGGAACGATAAATACCTCATACTGTAAAACGTGACACTGAATGAAAACATAAATGACACGAACACAATTCTATTTAATGTTTCATTCGAGGTCTGTCAAATACCATGTTCCTAGAACATGTATCTATGTGATTAAAATGACATCTCGTGTCAGGTGGTTTGTAAAACTTAACCATCTTTTAATCCACATACTAACCTTATAGCGGTAATTAGTGTTCCTGCTAATTATCTTGGTCAGTGACCTTTTAAGATTAAGAGTATATATTATCTATATTATGGAGTTTCACAATTTCAGTCATGAACTCGAAATGATCCATAAATGCAATAATACTCAAGGCAACAAAATGATATTAATTATCCAATTCATGAACAAAGCTTTATGATAAATTATTGTATTATTGACTTCTAGATTATTACAAACTAACAATGCACCCCTCTATTTATAGGCTTTTGAGGAGGTTCGCAAAAGACCGAAATACCCCTCAACATATGTCTATTTACAAGGTATGCCATTGACACCTCATCCTTTTATATGTGAAATGACCAAAATACCCCTTCCACACCCTTCCACACTCTTCTCCATGTTTCTACACATGCAAGGTGGCATAGGTGTGAAATGACCATTTTGCCCTTGTGGATAGGATTGATGACATGTCATATGGATAGGATCAATGACATGTCATGCGGATAAGGACGAATCTGAAAAGACCCGAATGCCCTTGGCCCGAACACAAATAATGTTCGTATAATTATTCTGAACAATTATATATATTTTTCTTGCGGTTGTTGTTTCGGTAATTTATACAACGTGTCTGGCACATTTATAAATTAATCGGTTAACTTTTATATAGCGTGTCACACACGTTTATAAATTAACCAATGTTTATGCTTGTTATTTTTACATAACATTTATAATCTAATCCTTTCCACGACTGCTTACTGAAGCATATGAAAGAGGTCTTTTAGGAAAATGTAAATGGGATCATATTCACTATTCTTTCAGTCTGACTTCCTTTCCACGACTGCTTACTGAAGCATATGAAAGAGGTCTTTGAGGAAGATAGGAATTGGATCACAATAGGTATTTTTCTGACAAGCAACTCTTACGTGTCCGTAACGCTGACCAAGGTCAACATTACGAAATAAAAGAAATATACATGACTCGGTCACATATATAGGTAAATCAGATTTACTGCTATCATATAAAAATGTATAGATTAGATTTACCGTTTTTATAAGAAACCATAAAAACTATCTCTACAAGATAGACGGTAGCTAGAATCAGTTTCAAGAACTGACTGCTTAACCAAGTCAAAGCATATGAAAAAGGTACTGCTAAGAATAGAAAGTAATGGGGATCATATTCGGTATTATTTCTAGACTTCCTTTCCACGACTGTTTAATGAAGCATATGAAAGAGGTATCTTTAAATACGAATAGAATCACATTAGTCGTTCTTTCTGGCGAAATGGTACTGCTAAGGATAGAGAGTAATGGGGATCACATTCAGTATTCTTTCTAGACTTTCTTTCCACGATTGTTTAATGAAGCATATGAAAGAGGTATCTTTGGATATGAATAAAATAACATTAGTCGTTCTTTCAGGCAAACCTCATTTTAAAATATTGCTTGCACTGTTAAGCATAAACACCAACCCATTAAATATTAAGTAGTATGCCCTTTCCACTCTATCCTCACATTATTGTTCATTGGTTGATGATTGAAACCTACTCAGTAGGCATCACCTTTTACTTTTGGTGATCGAGGGTTATGTGAGACATAACAAAACAAAATAGAGTGAGGTTACTTACCGATGATTTCTAAAAGAGTTTTAGGCTCGGGGCAAAGTCGTTGTTAAATACACGTGATGTTTTAACGAAATCAAGAATCACAAAGAGATGTGATTAGCATGTTTGCTTACCTAAGATAATGTTGGGTTTCGGATACCACTTTTGGGGTTTCGCGGTAACCAAAACTCGTTTAGGCTTAAGGTGCGGAATGACCGTAGAACAAAAATTTCTACGGCCAACTTAAGCTTAGGATTAAATGGGGTATGTCAGGAAACTTTCCAAGGCGGTCCACCTTTAGTATTCCTTTGGCATCAAAACCCAATTTAATCCTTTTACAGATCTACTCCATGATTGATTTCTAAAACTTTAATCTACTTACCAATTAAATAGATTAATATAACATATTTATACCTTGTTTCCAAATCACAATTGGAATGCAGACCGAGCGTGTAGAGCTACATCACGGAAGGAATCGACTCGTCTCAGAGCATCAGACCTCTGATGCCTCTATCGGTTATCCACCAGGACTAACCAGAGAGCGGTTAATTTTTTCTGCCAGAAATACCGTAAACCGCGGAATTCTGTAAAAACACTATTCACGGGGAAAAGACAAAAACCCGTAAACACGAATTTTCGGTTACTCAGTTTCATCAAATGAGCAAAACTGACATACCGCTAAATTCGGTAAAACACTATTCATCGATCTCGCAAATATACTCCACAACAACCTGCAAGATTATACGTCAACTACGTATAACTTTCTTTTCTCAACC
Organism: Carex pumila; assembly: GCA_033356055.1. Taxonomy (NCBI): domain Eukaryota; kingdom Viridiplantae; phylum Streptophyta; class Magnoliopsida; order Poales; family Cyperaceae; genus Carex; species Carex pumila. The sequence goes on along the minus strand of JARJHM010000007.1, from coordinate 24,012 downwards.
GAAACACTATTTGGGAGAGAAACCGAGAAAGAGATAAAATACCGATTCGATTCTACACGAAACGATACAAGTGAATTAGTGATTTTTCTCTCTACATGCATGTTGGATTTCGGATACCACTTTTGGGGTTTCGCGGTAACCAAAACTCGTTTAGGCTTAAGGTGCGGAATGACCGTAGAACAAAAATTTCTACGGCCAACTTAAGCTTAGGATTAAATGGGGTATGTCAGGAAACTTTCCAAGGCGGTCCACCTTTAGTATTCCTTTGGCATCAAAACCTAATTTAATCCTTTTACAGATCTACTCCATGATTGATTTCTAAAACTTTAATCTACTTACCAATTAAATAGATTAATATAACATATTTATACCTTGTTTCCAAATCACAATTGGAATGCAGACCGAGCGTGTAGAGCTACATCACGGAAGGAATCGACTCGTCTCAGAGCATCAGACCTCTGATGCCTCTATCGGTTATCCACCAGGACTAACCAGAGAGCGGTTTATTTCTTCTGCCAGAAATACCGTAAACCGTGGAATTCTACAAAAACACTATTCACAGAAAAAAGACAAAAACCCGTAAACACGAATTTTCGGTTACTCAGTTTCATCAAATAAGCAAAACTGACATACTGCGAAATTCAATAAAACACTATTCATCAATCCCGTAAATATACTCCACAACAACCCGCAAGATTATACATCAACTACGTATAACTTTCTTTTCTCAACCGAAACACTATTTGGGAGAGAAACCGAGAAAGAGAGAAAATACCGATTCGATTCTGCACGAAACGATACAAGTGAATTAGTGATTTTTCTCTCTACATGCACCCCTCTATTTATAGGCTTTTGAGGAGGTTCGCAAAAGACCGAAATATCCCTCAACATATGCCTATTTACAAGATATGTCATTGAATGGATAAGGATGACATGTCATGTGGATAAGGACGAATCTGAAAAGACCCGAATGCCCTCGGCCCGAACACAAATAATGTTCGTATAATTATTCTGAACAATTATATATATTTTTCTTGCGGTTGTTGTTTCTGTAATCATTTATAAATTAACCGGTTAACTTTTATACGTGTCACACACGTTTATAAATTAACCAATATTTTTGCTTGTTATTTTTACATAACATTTATAATTTAATTATAACACGTATGATTAATTATAACCATCTTACTATTGATCATAACCAATTTATAATCAATCACAATAAGATTCTCCGATTAACTCCTATATTGTGTGACCTAATAAGATCTATGTTATGTTAATAAATAGAGTTAAAACTGTTTTAACTTCTATAATTATGGGTGGTGTCTGGCAACACATCATGACCATCCAATTACACAGATGATGCTGTACTTACAATATCACGATCTAGTAAACAATTTACTTGTGTTTGTTCTTCTGTCTCATAGCTATCGGATCAGTTCCAAGGTAGATGTGTGTCATCCTTATTAACTGTATCTTTTCTTGATCTTGAGTAAATTATCAAATATAATTACTCTTGTAATTATACCGCATGCAGATAATCTAACTCTACCAAGGGCCCAGTGATGCTATAGCTCGTATAAAATACGAGGGACAAATAGTACTCTTGGTAGACTATTACTTCCTCAACTAAGCTATACATATGGGAATGCTACCGTTATGACTGCATTTTACGGACAGCGGTGGATAACAATCACACATATATATCTCTCAGTGGGAACGATAAATACCTCATACTGTAGAACGTGACACTGAATGAAAACATAAATGACACGAACACAATTCTATTTAATGTTTCATTCGAGGTCTGTCAAATACCATGTTCCTAGAACATGTATCTATGTGATTAAAATGACATCTCGTGTCAGGTGGTTTGTAAAACTTAACCATCTTTTAATCCACATACTAACCTTATAACGGTAATTAGTGTTCCTACTAATTACCTCGATCAGTGACCTTTTAAGATTAAGAGTATATATCATCTATATTATGGAGTTTCACAATTTCAGTCATGAACTCGAAATGATCAATAAATGCAATAATACTCAAGGCAACAAAATAATATAAAGCATTGTTCATGAATTGTATGATTAATATCATTTTGTTGCGAGACTAGGAAAATAATATATTTTGTGAAATCCTGTGGTTTAGCTTTTAAGCGATACCAAGTAACCTCGGGACACAAATATATTTATTTCGTCCTTTTCTCGGTGAATAGTGTTTTTGCATAATTCCGCGGTTTACGGTATTTCTGGCAAAAGAAATAAACCGCTCTCCGGTTAGTCCTGGTGGATAACCGATAGAGGTATCACACGTGTGATACTGCAAGTCGATTCCTTCCTTGGTGTAGCTCTTCTCGCTCAGCTACATTCCAACTGAGATTTGGAAACGAGGTATAAATCATGTTATATTAATCTATTTAATTGGTAGATAGATTTAATGTTTTAGAAATCAATTATGGAGTAGATCTGTAAATGAATTAAATGAGATTTTGATGCCGAAGGAATACTGAAGGTGGACCGCCTTGGAAAGTTTCCTGACATACCTCGTTTAATTCTTAGCTTAAACCGTAAAATTTTGTTTTACACACTTTCCGCAATTAAGCTAATCAATGGGTTTGAACCGTCAAAACCCCAACAAATACTTCAATGTATAAGTATAAATACTTTCAATACTTACATATTAATACTTTTAGTGTCATATGTAAAAAATATTTGCAAGTATAGGTATAAGCACTTGTATGGAGATGTATAAATACTTGCGTGACGACGAGTGTGAAAGTACATCATCATGGATCTCATTTGAAAGAAAAAATTACATAGGTATTAATAATATGAAAAAACAATTAAAAATTGTCAAGATTTGCAATCCCTGCCGGAAGTTATCTTTTTGCATTTAATTTTTAATGGTCCCCAGTGGGTACATTGCGGGTACTATTGATAACGCCAAAACATATAGAGAAAATCACTATTTTTAGTACGGAAAATGGCAAAAATATGTATGCAAAGTACCCATTTTCTTGAATTATTTACTGCAAATGTGTTTTTAGGCTATTTTGGCAAGTTTTGGAGAAAATTGCAAATTTAGGCCGAAAACAGAGAAAAATGTCATATTTAGACCAATTCTGAAGAAAGAGTCGAAATATTGCAAAACATGGAGTATGCAAACACCTCACATGAAGTGCACTACATGCAACATGACAAAATTCACTAAAATTTGGCTAAGTACAGTGCCCTACGTCCTCGGGTATGTCGCATGCGGCATAAAAGCCTATGCCGCAGGGGCACATGGATTCAATCTGTGGACTGTCTAGTTTGAATTAAATCTCAGCCGTTGGACAGCAAGCTTCTAGAAGGACGCGTTTCTAGATGTGGCAGGCGTTACCTCGCCTTGAAGCCTAAGTTTAATACTCCAAATATAGTATTTTATGCTATATTTGGCACCCATGATCACTCATGATCTCCATGTTCTCCATGACTCCTCACCTATAGGCTAGTCTATATAAAATCCCTATTGTAATAGAAATTGGTGTGCATGTTTTAGTTATGTAAGTTCATAGTTTAGAACAGAATATTGCGTGAAATATTTGGAGTCGTGGAGAAGAAGAGGTGCTTGAAGTCTAAGGCGGAAGAAGAAGGAATATTCTAAGGAAGAGGTGTCTAGGTTCTAGGTTATGTTTTTCTTTTATTACTTCTCTTATTTTGTCATGGCTTTGAGTAGGTAAGCTCCTCCTCTCTAGGGATGGATGTAATGAATTCTAATTGCTCTTTACTATAATATTTTGTTTAATATCTATTTGAGATTTTGTTATACTTAGAATGCAATTGAAATATGTCATTGTATACATAGTTCTGTCCACAGATGGTCCAATATTCTCCACATACCAATAGGTGTTATAAGTCATTGTATCTCTGTGTGAGAAGGGCTACATGTAAGTACTATAAATACTTCGACTAACGAGACCTAGTCGCGATTCAAAGGCTAGGGTTCGAACCGAGTGGGCTCCCTTGACAAGACACAGATTAGATAACATCTCAAAGTCTAATTAAGAATTTATTTATTATTATTGTTGTTATTGTTGTTTACTCTTATTACTACTACTACTATTACTAGTATTACTATTGCTATTACTATTATTACTATTGCTATTACTACTACTATTATTACTATTACTATTACTACTATTAATATTACTATTACTATTATTATTACTATTACTACTATTACTATTATTATTACTATTACTACTATTACTACTATTATTATGACTATTACTATTACTATTATTATTACTATTACTATTATTACTATTATTATTACTATTACTATTATTACTACTACTACTATTACTACTACTATTACTACTATTACTATTACTACTATTATTATTACTACTATTACTATTACGACTATTACTATTACGACTATTAATTATTATTACTATTACTATTACTATTACTATTACTATTATTATTATTATTATTATTATTATTATTATTATCTCTGTAGATCGACATTCAACACTACTACATGATAGGATTATGCACTTATAATCCGAAAGAGTAGTATTATGATAACTAAGTAAATATTTATATATACTAAAAGTTAGTAGTCTCATTTGGAGTCATCATTATTATCTTCGCACTACAGTACCCACACAATAAATAATTGTTCACCTCATAGCTATAAATATTTCCATACATAGGTATAAATACTTCTGTACATAGATATTTTTCACACCCCGAGACAACTCGCCACGTATTTATACGTAAAGTGTGTGCACATCACATACATTATCAATAACTGTATAAATAAAGCCACATTTATTTCATAATCAAACGAGTTTAACAAACGATAATGATAGACATGGCTAGTAACACAAGCACTGCCATGCCTGCTCAATATATCAATTATTGAATCATGAAAATAAAAATAAACAACATGTAGCAATTTATAAATCATAAGCCTTCTCGCTTAGTCTCACTCTTGTCCTTGCTTGAATCCTTCCTCTTCATACCTGGAACCCACGTAAAAGTGGAACGGGTGAGAGACCACACCTTCTCTCAATGCGGAATTTAGCTCCAGCCCAGAGCTTATAAACCTTTACTTATATTCGCAAATATGAAAAATACATAAATAAAATGCTTTCTAATGCAATGCATATTCTATCGTTACTTACTTCATTTATTTACTTTCAAAAATCCATTAATCTAGTTCATTTGCCTTACTAGATGGTGAATTCATATGCCGCTGGGTCTTGGCGTGATAGGACTGCTTCCGCCTACAATCACATCCGTGAAAGGACCGCTTGCGCCTACGACCACATCTATGAAGGGACCGCGTCATCCTACAATCACATCTGTGACAGGACCGTTTTTGTCTACAATCACATTAATGAGGGGTCCAGTCGAACACTAGACCCAATGTATACATCCCAATATTCAAGCATATTGGTCCCTGTTCAATTACCATATTCGTTCATTCTCAAAACACATTTATTCAATCACACAATTTATGCCATGCTCAACACATCATATTCATGCAAATCCATTAGTTAATATATGAATCCTATCATTTCATGCAAATTATTTATGTCTACTCAAGTCATACGAATAGTTCGAAAACAATATGCATAAATCCCACTAATGCAATAATAATAAATAGTTGAATGACAATAGAAAAGTAAAATAGTTTTATAAAGTCTAGAAAATCCGCACCTAATATCTGAGTGAATCCCTAATCGTCTCTTACATCGCTTTAAATGTCGAATCTAAAACATAAACACACATTTAATTAATAATGCTTGAATTAAATTCTCGTTTCCTAAAAACCTTTAATATTAGATGTCAATAATCCTAGTTTATATATATTTAAGAGAATTATATCTTAATTTGACTGTTTCGATCAACTCTCATATTAGATATTATACCTTTTTTTTTAAATCATGACAAATTAAATTCGGCTTAAAATACTTCGATACATGATCTCTATCTAGTTTTACAAGAATGAAAGAAATTATAAATAAAATAATTGATTTGCTCATGGTACCTTAATCGGTTAATCCTTAACATGACCGAAAGTTTGGTTAGATATAATAAAAATAATATCTAATTAAATAAAAAGAATAAATTTCAGATGTTATAATAACTAAGAAAATTATATTAATGAACAAAGATTTGAATTATATTATAAATTAAAACAAAAGAATATTCAATAATAAAGAAATCATAGATTTTAATAAACTTAAAGAAATGAATATTTTATCAAATTAATTATATGATCTCGAATAAATACTAAACTCGACACATTAAAAATATAGTTTTCACATTTTAAATATAATTTCAGAAATTCTTAAAAATAAAGAATTTTTCATATTATAATTAGATGTACTTTCTGAATTCTTATAATCTAAGAATAAAATTTATTCTAATAAACGTATGCTAGTAAATCAATTTACGAAATGAATAATGAAAATTACTAGTACCTTTAGTGCAGAGATTTATAAATACAAGGAGAAATTCAATTCCTTTTGACAAAATAAAAGAGTTCAGTTTGGATTCTTTTGATGTTTGGGAAGTAAGAGCGAAAGAGAATAGAAGATGATCAAATCGATTAATCGGATAATTAGGTGGAATTGTATTGATCATTTCTCTGAATTTATTGGATTGTTTACTGTCTTAGTCATCAGTTAATCGAAATATATAAAACATGATGAATCAAGATATATAATAAGAAATGGGAAGTAGCAGCGGCCATTAGATGGATTAAAATTACCTTCTCCAGACACCGGCCATTTTTATTAATATCCTTAAAAAAAAACAAAATTTTAAAAACAACCCCGCATACTATTTTTTTTTAAAAATGCCAGTGGCGGTCCAAAAATCAAGCGGACCGCCTAGGTCTAGGGCGGGCCACACCCCAACCAAACCGCCCCAGACACGGGCGGTTCTCTTCATTTTTTTTTTTTTTGTAATGTTGTTTTTTTTTTAAAACAGAAATTTTTTATTTTTTTATTTTTTGTATTGAAATATTAGAAATGTTGAATATATTTCTTTAAAAATAGATAGAATACAATATAATTTGATTTATTAGAAAGACTGCAACAAATATCCCGGACTAATATTTTTCAGGCCGGATTTTTCGCAGCTGTAAGAAAAATTAATATATTTATTTGTGTTATTGGAAAAAAATAAAAATGCTTATATTCTGAGTTATTGATCCCGGTTCAAAAGTCACTTCTATGTAATCTAGAAAATATTATGATCCTTCTAGGAAATTTAATTTATAAAAAGGTGTATCTATTTTGAGAATTCTTTTTTAATAACAATTAGTAAATAACTTAAATTTTTATTTTTTTTCAAAAATAAATGCAACTTTTCATAAATTAAATGTTCTAGAAAAATTACAATATTTTCTAGATTACATAGAAGTGACTTTTGAACCGGGATCAATAACTCAGAATCTAAGCATTTTTATTTTTTTCCAATAACACATAAAGAAATATATTAATTTTTTTTACAGCCGCGAAAAATCCGGCCTGAAAATATTGATCCGGGTTATCTGTTGCAGTCTTTCTAATAAATCAAATTATATTGTATTCCATCTATTTTTAAAGAAATATATTTAACATTTCTAATATTTCAATACAAAAAATTAAAAAAATAAAAAAATTAATATTTTTTTAAAAAAAAAAAAAAAAAAACCACACAACCCACCCGACGGGCGGTTCTCTTATTTTTTATTTTTTATGTTTACAAAAATATTTATTTTTTAATTTTTTTAATTTTTTGTATTGAAATATTAGAAATGTTAAATATATTTCTTTAAAAATAGATGGAATACAATATAATTTGATTTATTAGAAAGACTGCAACAGATAACCCGGATCAATATTTTTCAGGCCGGATTTTTCACGGCTGTAAAAAAAATTAATATATTTCTTTATGTGTTATTGGAAAAAAATAAAAATGCTTAGATTCTGAGTTATTGATCCCGGTTCAAAAGTCACTTCTATGTAATCTAGAAAATATTGTAATTTTTCTAGAACATTTAATTTATGAAAAGTTGCATTTATTTTTGAAAAAAAATAAAAAATTTAAGTTATTTAATATTTGTTATTAAAAAAGATTCTCAAAATTTATTGCTCTCATTGATATGTCATTTCTACAAATTATTAGTATTTCATTCATAGATTTTTTGAACCATAGAAAATGAAATCGTCATCTCTAATATTTTACTTTTAAAAAATTATATCTCTTCTTCAATATTTTTTTTTCAAAAGTTATTTTCTCTTCATCCTCCTGATTTTTTTGTGACATATACCCGTTCCGAATCAAGAACCGTTCCGTATCCGAACCGGACCCGATAATCTACAAACAAGTTATGGGTATATTTCTACCAGGAACCGAAAGACTGGACCCGAAATATCTACGGGTAGATAGGTACCAAGATCCGAACCTGACCCGCATTGAAACATATAAGTGTATGGATAGAAATTTGGACCCGAACACTTTTAGGTTATGGATCCAAATATAATAGTATTCGGACTCGACCCGACCCGATAGCACCTCTAGGAGAGAGTAGAAAGGAACAAAAACTTTCTGTTGTATCGTGTTTGATTGACAAAATTATGTCGGAGGTGAAGGGTACAAGAGGTGAAAAGTTTAACCTTGTATCATTATAATTAATAGAATATGTTTCCCTTCCAAATTGGAGTGTAACAGATGGAAAATTTTTTTGTCACAAATATTTAAAAAAAAAATGACACAAATGCCCAACTCTACATCTTACATATATAATTCTCCGATTTTTTTATTTATATTCAAAAAATAAATAAAATTATAAAAAATTATAAGAAGAAGAAAAAAGAGAAAGAAAGGGTTGAGAGAGAGAGAGGGATAGGCGCAGATTCAAAATTATGGAGTGCCTCCATATACACTGGCTATTCTTAATGTTATACTTAACATAAAATTTTGAAAAAATTGTGGAAATGATAATTTAAGAGTGAAATATATATTTTGTTACCTAATAATTATTAATGCGTTTATCATTTAATTGTTTAATAATTGTATCTCAATCATATAGCTATTGCCTATTGGTACTTAATTTTAAGATCAAATTAATTATTAATGCAGTATTAAAATTTAAAAACAAAAATCATCCATGTCTAAACTAAAGGTACAAAGCAAAATTAAAATTATTGTCACCTATCAGCTAATAAGCTTCTTTTGGACCTACAAATATCAAATCAATCGATATTTTAAGTAACAAATGTTGGAGACCATATCGATATATATTAAGTGTATCACTCCGACAAATATTGAAAATGGTTTCAACCTTTTTAAACCCCTAGCTTACCCCTAAAGATGAAGAAAATAAAAAATAAAGAACAATTTTCTTTATTAACAAATGTTTATTGTTTCAGCTCCCGTTATCTATTACACACTATTAATAAATATATTATTAATGTATATCAAGTGACCATCCATATTATTGATGGAAAAAAGAAGAAGGAAAAGATAGAAATTATCAGCATGAATCATTTTGACAACTACTCTTTTATTAACCTAATGAACTGGATGTCTCCAATAGCTTCTATACTTTAGAACATTTTGATCTTGAATGATTTTGTAATAATAAACGGCAATCTGTCTTTGTTACGTTACGAAATTTTTACAATTAAATTCAAATGATTTAAAGGCAAGAATTAATAAATCATGCTAACAAAATAGAAGTTTAAATCTTAATTAAGGTTCCCTTAAATAAGTAAGTTAAATATGAATTGAAACTGCGTTGAAACTTCGAGATTTTGAGATTTTATAGGCTGAGTGCGGATTGGTGCATCCGCACTCATGCAATTATGTGTTGGTCTGAATTTTTCTAAGTCCTCAGTGCGGATTGGTTAACCCGCACTGCGGGTTGAATGCATCCGCATTAGGCTCGGACTTTTTTTGAAATTCTGTCAAAAATTTACTAAGTTCCCACTGCGGGTTAGGTTACCCGCACTGCGGGTTAGGTTACCCGCACTGCGGGTTATTTCTGTGTTAAATTTCATGTTCTGCAAACCGACTAAGTGCTGAGTGCGGGTCAAGTAACCCGCAGTGCGGATCGGTTAATCCGCACTCAAGGTGATTTTTGCACTAAAACTCAAATCGAACCCTCTCTCTCTCTCCCACTTCATACTTTCCCCATTATTGCGTGATTTTCGGCCAAAGAGAAGGAAAAGAGTGCGAGAACTTTCTGTTTCTTTCAGACTCCCGATTGTTGCGAGAAATCGACTCTGGAACCGAGTAAGTAGCTGAGGATCTCTCCCAGCTCTCCTATTTGGTATTTCTTTCTCTTTCTAATTCTCTCGAAAAGCTCAGATTTCTCATATTTTCATTTTAAACTCGAGATTTGTATTCGAATTGCTCGAGGACTAGTTCATCTACACCCCTTGCTTGTTTATTTTCAATCTTTTTCCCGATTTCCTTCCGATTTGAGGATTTTTTATTTCTAGGGTTTTGAGCCAAAACCCAAATTGAGTATAATCGTGAATTGATTTGTTTAATCCAACTGATTAGACTCATAATCAGTGAGGTTACCTCTTGATCCTGAATTTCTAGAGCAATTAACGGCTGAATTGAGGTTTTGACCAAATTAGGGTTAACCAAATGGTAAATTGAATTGAACCGAGAACCAAAGTAGTGAAACTGTGATTGAACGGTAATCTAATTGGAATTGTTTAGGGTTGAGAAGGACCCTGAAGTAAATGGGGTGATTTTAAAGGTTTTTAAGTAAGGAAGAAGGAACCGAACAGAATCGATACCGAAACATAAGAACTGATTTAGGACTGTATAAACCATTAGTAAACTAAAGTACACGTATAGACCCCTGAACCCGAATTAAACCAAGTATACATATAATATAGGTGTAGGCTCAGTCGAGCAAGAATTAGCGAGGCAATTCGAGACGCCCGATCCTTAAATTAAGCGGTACGTTCGTCATACTAAGGTGCGAGATTCTTGGACTTGTTTGATACTTTATTTTCAGGAATTAAACTGTGTATTCGTTTGTCATGTTGAATATCATTGATTGAATCATTGAATTGTGTAGAGCATTTGCATAGCCCAATCAAATTAAACTCGAATTGATCTAAATTGAATGATTTGCATGCTGGTATGGTTGTAGGTTGTGTCAATATATTATGATCTGATTTGATTGAAAGTCACCACGATTTGATTTGATATGTGTGTGAATGGATTTATGAAGTTAAGCACTTAGATCCAATGAATTTGCCAAGTCGGGCTGTATGCTGGCTTGAATTCCCAGGATCCTAAATGGCCTTAGGTGAACGGCCCTCGATGTTCCCAGTACCGGTTGGGACGAGGGAGGGTGATTATGTTATGAGATGTGATTGGAAATCGTGGGTGACTATTGTGTAACGTCTATGGCTCGGTGGCATTTTCCTACGTGTTAATGCATTTGAACGGTCGATTGAACATTACGAACATTGGAAATGATTCCAAAGAGGATTTTCTTTATATGACTTGAACCAGACCGTAATAATTGTTAAGCCAAGCAATTACAGATGGGTGTCAGATAAAGGGTCCAGCTTGGTTGGCCATCTGTAGGCATCAGTAACCATATAGATGTGGGTTTGATAACGGTTCAGCTCGAAAGAACATCTGTAATTGCTACAAGCCCTAATGAATTGAGTTAAGCCAAAATATCTGTTGTGTTTGAAATTCATATTGGAAATTCCGTAAACTGTGTTTCAGGTTGATTAATTGTTGTCGATTAGTGGCATTCTGTTATTTATGGTTACTTATATATATATATATATATATCTGTTTGCATTGTTATTGTTTGGGTTTCATTTTTGAATATGGAGTTTGATTGCAAGTCCAATAATTCATATGTGGCAAATTCGCACTGAGAATTTATTCTCACCCCCACCCTCCCGGTTATTTTACAGGTACTGGTGCGACTGATTCCGGAGAGGCACGCGAGTAGTAGGCCATAGTAGCTTACCACCTCATGACCTTAGATATATTTTGGTGCATAGTTTTAGGGTAGGCCTCATGGTTAATATCCGGATAAGATACTTTTGTTGTATTATATTCTGACCAGACTGTGTACTCTGATTTGTCTATATCTAAACTTGGTTTATATTATTTAATTTTGAATTATTAAGTATAAATTGAATAGCCTTGTAAGTATACACGGCGTTGTATGCTTACGGCGGGAGATTGTCGCATTCCGTGGCCGCGGGGTGTGACAGTCTTACCTTTTATTTTGCATTTTCTAATTTTGTTATTTACCATAACAGTGAGATAAGCATGAGCTGTTTCTCTATAAAGATGTAATTTCTCTCATTTGAATATATACAAAAACGTCCAGAAATATTTCATACCAATACTTATTATATGGTATAAAAGCCTTAGGCAAATGCCATGGCTGAAATCCCTATCCTGCCGCCCCTTCCACCACCTACAGCCGACTCTATCACCCCTCTCAATTTTCCCATTGCTATCAAATTAAATGAAAATAATTTTCTCACTTGAAAATCCCAAATCCAGCCTATCCTCCATGGATTCAATCTCACATGCTTCCTTGAATCGGATCCACTCGCATCAACCGATCCACTCTTCTCTTCCTGAGATCGACAAGACAAAATGATCTTGGGATGGATCCGTGCCTCTCTCATTGAAACCATTCAATCTCAGGTGGCTTCTTGCATCACCATCACTGATCTTTGGTCTACTCTCAAACAGTCATATTCTAATACCTCTCGTGCTCGACTCCAAGACCTTTGTCGGCTGATTCAAACAACCACTAAAGATTCTTCTTCTTGCTCAGACTACCTCAAGCAAATGAAACATCTTGCTAACGAACTCGCCTTCATCGGCCATCCATACCCTGACGACGATCTAGTGATGGCTGTTCTGAATGGATTAGGGTTGGAATTCAACCCTTTTGTCACCTCTATCACCACAGCTTCTCGATTTCAACCCTACTATTTCACCTCCCTTTGCGGCTCGCTGCTCAGTTATGAGTCGCGCCTCCAAGATCAATCCGCCGTGTCTTCTTCCTTGAACTCTCCTACTGCTTTCATGACAAAACCAAATTACACGAATTACAGTAAAAACTCAAACCCACGGCCTACTTATACTTCCTCTACCAATTACAATACCCCAAAGCTCAATTATAATAACACCCAACAGAAACCCAAACCTAATTACAACTACCAACAGTCCAAAACTAAAGGCACAACTCCTAGGCCGAACCAACCTCACCAATCCAATTCTAACAAACCCCAATGTCAGATTTGCACCAAATATGGTCACACTGTCAAAGAATGTTACTTTCATTATGACGCTGATCCAAATTATGTTGGCCGACCAACCTCTTACTAAGCTTGTGTGGCGAACCCTTCTTCCATGCCTGCCGCCTCCACTGATTGGGTCCTCGATTATGGTGCCACGAATCATGTCACAAATGACTTAAACAACCTTTCTGCCTTTTTCAACTATGATGGACATGACACACTTCAAATTGGAAATGGTTTGGGTCTACCGATTCTTCACATCGGTTCTTCTAACCTTCTTCTTTCTAAACATTCTATTTCTCTCCACAATATTTTACATGTCCCTAATTTCTCTAAAAACCTCCTTAGCCTCTCTCAATTATTGTATAATAACCCCCAATTACTTATTGAATTTTCTTCTTCTTCTTCTTGTTTTTTCAAGGACCTCCACACCAAGACAACTATTTTTCAAGTTCCATGCACTAATGACCTCTTCTCTTTTTGATCACCTTGCTCCCCTCCTCAAGCCCTTCTAGGAATTCGTGCCTCAGCCAACACGTGGCATGCTCGACTTGGGCAACCATCCTCCTCTACAACTTTACTTTTACTTAAAAACTTTCGCCTACCTTGTCTTTCAAATAAATTGAGCACTTATTTTATGAAAAATATAAGTGAAGTACCTCACCTTTTCTCATGTTTCAAAGCACAAGCCGAAAACCTTCTCTCAACTACAATTAAAACTTTGCGAACCGATGGGGGTATCGAATTCTTACCCATCACAAGACAATTTTCTCACATCCTACACCAAACATCTTGCCCATACACACCCAAACAAAATGGTTTGGCCGAATGGAAACATAGACACATTATTGAATTAACCATGGCAATCATGTCTCATGCCTCTCTCCCTTCTCTTTATTGGGATGAAATTTACTCAAGTGTAGTCTATCTAATCGATTGACTACCTTCTCCCTCTCATTCGGGCAAAATACCTTCTAAAAAACTCTTCAATAAAGACCCCGATTACACATTTCTTCGTACCTTGGGTTGTCGTTGCTTCCCTTACACCCGACCATATTCAACTCATAAACTTGAGCTAAGATCCCTCCCTTGCATTTTTCTTGGATACGCTACTTCACAAAAAGGATACCGCTGTCTACACCTTCCCACCAATAAATTATATATTTCATGCCATGTCTAATCTGATGAAAATTATTTTCCATTTAAAAATGTTCCATTTCAGCTGACACCTCTTCAAACAGATACTTTAAATTTTTTGCCACAGCCCACCACATCCTCTGCCGCATCTCTATTAATATCCCCTCCTACTTCACATCCTCCATCTACGCAACCCAATAACTAAGGCCTAGTCACTACACCCCTTCCCATGCTGCAGCCCAATCTAATTAATCCCTCTCTAGCCCAAATGCTAAACATATCCCCTCTCGCTAACCCCTCTAGCCCAATCCCGACACGGCAACAAATAACACCCGATATCCCCTCCTCCTCTACTTCTCATACTTCTGTCCCGACACCACCCCAAATCCCCTCCAACCAACCTAATCCTACCTCCAACCTATCAACAACAACCACCTCTACACCTCCTAATCAACCGGTTGCCTCCATACATCCCATGATCACTAGAACCCGTGATCACACCCACCGCACTCGACAATTTCCTGATCATGTTGCCTACACCACATCTCTTGAGGCCGAACCTACCTTTTTTACTCAAGCAAATTCCAAACCCGAGTGGCGTCATGCCATAGCCTTAGAAATGAATGCTCTTGCACACAATCGCACTTGGACCTTTGTTCCGCCTCAACCGAATCAACAAGTTGTCAGATGCAAATGGGTCTATTTCATCAAGCGACGAGCTGATGGTACAATTGAGCGGTACAAGGCGCACTTAGTGGTAAAGGATTTCACTCAAGTTGAAGGTATCGATTATTTTGATACCTTTAGTCCAGTTGTTAGACCTACAACTATTAGACTCATTCTGTCTAATACTGTTTCTACCAATTGGCCAATCCGTCAACTTGATATTCATAATGTCTTCTTGAACGGTGATATAACCGAACAAGTACTCATGTCGCAACCCCCGGGTTTCATTGATCCCGACCGACCCAACCATGCTTGCCTTCTTTCAAAAGCTCTTTATGGTCTCAAACAATCATCTCAGGCTTGGTTCACTAAACTTAGCTCGGTTTTGGTCACACTTGGGTTTGTAGCCTCCAACTATGACCTTTCTCTCTTTACTTCTCATTCACTCGAGCACACAACATATATCGTGGTATATGTTGATGATATCTTGATCACCGGAAGCAACACCTCTCATACTCGCCAATGCATTGATCACCTTCAAGAAGCTTTTTCCCTCAAAGATCTCGGCCCATTAACTTATTTTTTGGGAATTGAGGTTAATTCCCATCCTCTGGGCCTCACCCTCTCTCAAAGCAAATACTTCAGTGAGCTCCTCACCAAGACAAACATGCAATCCGCCAAACCGTGCTCCACTCCCATGACCACCAACTCTTCCCTTTTTGCAAATGATAGCGCTCCTTTTGATGATCCCCATCTTTATCGCAGCATTGTTTCTTTTGTGATGCGGATTGGGTCAGATCCATTGATGATCGCCACTCAACATCGGATTTTTGGATCTATCTTGGCCAAAATCTCATCTCTTGGAGTGCAAAGAAATAACCCACCATCTCTCGTTCCAGTATTGAGGCCGAATACCGAAGTTTAGCAATCACTTGTGCTGAGCTTCTATGGCTACAACACTTGCTTCATGAGCTTCATATCCCTATTGATTCTCCACCAACTTTATGGTGTGATAACCTTGGCGCTACCTTCCTTGCCTCTAATCCCACGTTCCATGCGCGGACCAAGCACGTTGAAATTGATTACCACCTTGTTCGCGAAAGAGTAGTTTCAAAGGAACACTTTGTGCGCTTCTTATACTCCAAAGATCAATTGGCTGATGTCATGACAAAGCCACTTCCAACCGCACTATTTCAATTTCTAAGAGACAAGCTTACTGTGACAAATGCCACATCAGCTTGAGGGGGCATATTAACCTAATGAACTGGATGTCTCCAATAGCTTCTATACTTTAGAACATTTTGATCTTGAATGATTTTGTAATAATAAACGGCAATCTGTCTTGCCTTTCATTTTTCATTTTCTATTTTTGTTATTTACCATAACAGTGAGATAAGCATGAGCTGTATCTCTATAAAGATGTAATTTCTCTCATTTGAATATATACAAAAACGTCCATAAATATTTCATACCAATACTTATTATATCTTTTGAGTAGAAAAAAAACCTATTGTGAAACTAAAGGAGACTTATATTTCAATTGAAAAAGTTAATTTTCGTCAATAATTAATCATGTTTATTATTTCCATAGTCACCACTTTCTTTCTCCAACAACCAATATTTTCCTAAAACCAATGTATTTTCTATTCTATTTTCACAAGTTTAAGGCATGAACAAGAAAATGATGGATGAAGGAAAGAAAACGGTTGATAGAAATCATCAGCATGAGTGGTCTAGGAAACTAATAAAGACTAACTCTATAAAATTATTGCCAAATTAAACAGAAAATATTAGTATCCGTAAACCCTCAAACTAAAAATTTCCATCGATACCATTTTCTTTCCTCAAACATCAAACTCAATCTATTTTGTATTTTCTTTTCAATGGCTTAAGGGTGAGGATGAAAGGATCTTATATAGATGAATGAATATATAGATAGATGTTTTTCCACTATTTTTTTTTAATTCAATGTACAATTTTATTACAAGATTCAACATTTACAAATTTTCAATTTTTCTGACAAATACGTTAAATTTTATATTAATATTAATATAAATTCAATGAATAAAGATTTAACAAAGATATGCTCATTCAAAAGACATTAATATTTTCCATATCTCTATTGTAACGGTTCTCATATATACATTAATTGGGTTCTAGAAGTTTGATAAGATCCTCTCAAGTGTAAATGACGACCGGTCCATCAAATGTGAATTCATCAAAACAAATCAATAATACTCAGTAATTATAATATTAAGACTATAAAAGCAGATTAGAGTTTTTCTAATATAAAATAATACCGATGCACATATTTGATACAAAAATAAATAAAATCTTATTAATTAGTAGATCACAAACTACATGCATGAGAAAACTCGTTATAATTAGTCATATAAACTGAACAATTCGAAATAAACGGACAGTTAAAATTTCATATTGAGTTAATTTTGATACATATATATTTGTATTCACATTTTATTGAGTGAAATAGACAACGGTAATTAATTATATTCTTATACGCATTTTGTTTAGTGAATTTGGATACAAGTTTTATTCAACATTTAAAATTTAAAATCAAATTCATACTTAAAACAGTTTGGATGGTATTTCTACTAAATGATAAAATATATAATATATGAAAATTTCAAGAAAAGTAAGAAATAAGAAACTACTATTCATATTCCTATTACTATTCATATTCATATTACTGTAGATGAAGTAGGTGATTAGTACTTTCGGAGCAAAATTAGGGTGTGATGTGTTTATCAAATAAGATTGGTGAGCACACCAGAAAAAAAACTATCGGATTGACTTTCACCTTGAATTCAAACCATTGAAATTTATGTACTTCGCAGGGTTCTAAATAACGCGTTATAGCGTTTTCAGACCATACAAGCTATGGCGCTATCGGCGCTATAGCGCGCTATTTTGCGCTATAGCAGTGCTATTTGAGAATAGCGCTGTTTTTTCAGCCAGTACGCTATGACGCGATAAATGCTATTTAAACCTTTGGTACTTCGTGAGTGATTCATGTACATGCAAAATTCTTAAAGTTTCGAATTTATTTAGTACATAGTGAAGCTGTCAAAAAAAAATAATGAAAAATAAATACATAAAACAAATTAAAAAATAACTTATAAAATATTTATTGCTTTGACCGCTTGACCATATGTTAAATGAATTCGAAACTTGACCATGTGTTAAATGAATTCGAAACTTGACCATGTGTCAAATGAATTCGAAACTTTAAAAAATTTACTAAGTAAATGGATTTCAACGGTTTAGATTTGTAATTCGAAGTCAATTTGATAAATTTTTAGAGGTGTGCTTATTGGATTGGACCATAATCTCTTGGAGTCATGCAATTCATCATTCCTCTTTGGAATGTTAGTAAATCAAGGGCTGTCATGCCATATG
This sequence comes from Carex pumila, assembly GCA_033356055.1. NCBI lineage: Eukaryota > Viridiplantae > Streptophyta > Magnoliopsida > Poales > Cyperaceae > Carex > Carex pumila. The sequence continues at coordinate 5,483 of JARJHM010000007.1, read as the reverse complement.
TTGTTTTCAATGCAATCCAAAGGTAAAAAATCATCCAATAAAGGATTGATGAAATGTTTAAACCCAATTGGGTGATCCCCTGCCAAGTATATTCATGGAATGAAACCAATGCATTAAGACCCTCAATCAAACACTTGATGGATGTAAGGAAACCAAGTCAGTTGCATGCTAAACCCTAAATCCTGATATTGCCTGTATAAAGGCACCCATAGCCAAGTTCAAATCATCATACACATCTCCAAAACCTCTGCTAGAATATATAGCATATTCGAAATCCTCAAATACACTGTAATTTGGCTCAACAGAGGCCTTTTTCTTCTCTGATTACTGTAACAAGCTTTTAAATAGGTAATTGAAGTTAGAAAGATGTACGCCAGTGAAGGGCCATGATTTTGTACATATATTTTGATGAATAAAGTTCTTCTTTGATGTTCTTTCTATATTTCCTTTTACTGTTATGCATTTCATTCCCTTTTCTTTGTTATTTTTCTTCTTTTCTTCTTCTCTTCTGTTTCTAAGATGAAAATGTGAAGGCTTGATGATTTCTGAGTTCATCTTATGATGAACTATTGAAAATGTAAGCCTAATGATCAATAAAAACCCTTTTATTTGCATCTTCTGTTATAAAACAGTAACAAAAAGTAATAAAATGTTATTTTAGTATATTTTAGTTTCTTTTATGTTATTTTATACTTCTTTACTGCTTTAGCATAATAAAAATCAAAATAAACTCATAAAAATGCATAAAAACTCCTTTTTCTGCCTTCCTCAATTATTTTTATAATTTGATTATAGGCAAAGATGAGTGTAGTAGAGTCAGTTGACATCCCTGCTCATCAGACCCTATGATTTCTTTATAAAAATGATTAAAAAGGAGAATAAAGTGCCTTAAATCAAAAAATTATCACACAAGGACTGTCTAAAGTTGAGCCCGCTGTTGCTACATCCTTTCCCTATGAAGTTTTGATGATATTCCCCTTTGAAATCAAGTGAAAATACTTTAAAACATGATTTTCAGACAACCAGGGACCTCCCTGCAATTTTCCAGGCTCTGGTTTGTTTTAAACATCTTGAAAGTATGATTTGATGAATTTCAAACACTTTGATCTTCATTTTCTTTGTTACTGGTATGAAAACAGTAGTTTAAAGCTGTTCAAATGAGTATAAACCCCATACCAAACCCTTCTGTCATGGTATAGACACTTGAGACAGTCCCTGGTATCAAACCACACAAGGACTCAGTACAAAATGTCCATAAAAGCCCAACTGGTACAATGAAATGCATTGAAATGCACTAAATGACCCCTTCTGACAGAATGATCAGTGCAGATCAGCACAGGGATCAAAATGAAAAATATATTTCATAGCTAGATAGAGGACTCAAAAATACATGAAATTGACATTAATTTCATATTTTGTGGATTTTTCTACAATTAATTATAATTTTCTGAAGTTCAGTTTTTCAAAATAAAAATTCTGAAATTAAAATGTATAAATGACCTCCTTTATCCTTCATGCCCTTCTCTGAAATAAAATGCTTAAGAGTACAAATAAATTTCCTAAAATGGTAAAAATTGGCACAATTACTCATTATACATCCCTTACAATCCTGCAAAAGAAAATTTGTATCTTATGTATAAAATTCATGAGAAAATAGATTAAAAAGGTCTAAAATACAAGCTTCATGCCCTCACATACACCAAACTTTGATTCAAATCAAATTGAAGCCTCTACTATGCTCAAATCATTTCAAAATGACCAAATCAAGTCTTCCAAACACTTGAACCAGTTTTCATGCTATTGTACGTCTTATCGGTACCAAACCAGTGACTGTTCAAGGTACCAAATACCTAATTCATGTCCAAAGCTCCTTCAAATACAAAATTGATGCTTCAAATGTTTTTTATATGTTCATACGATGTCAAATGACCAAACTATTGAAGAAAACCACAACAAAATCAATGGAAACCAGATTAAACCCCTATTGGTACCGGTATCGACCTTCTCAGCCCTAGGCCGCCGGTTCTGATGGTACCGGTACCGACCTTCTCAGCCGTGGTCGGAATTGGCCGGACACGATTTGTCAGAGATGAACCCTAGTCTGTCAATCGTCTAGCACAGATTTTAAAGCAAGTGTGAGGATCTCAAAGCATGAGGGTAGATCTGAAGGCCTATATTCAAATCCATGAGCCAACGGTTTATTGACAAGCTGGGACCTCCTTGTCAGTGGTTCAAGTAAATTAAAAGGGATCAACCTCTTAAAGACCATATGTTAAAATCCAAAGCCCAGTGCACTCATTAATGCTTAAAGTCCAAATCTTGAAGCCCATGTGATCAAATCAAGCCTCTGCACTGATCCAAAGCCCAATGATCAAAATCTAAGGCCCAGTGCATCTTAAAGACCAATATCATAAACTCAAAGCCCAGAGATTAAATCCAATGGCTAGTGCACATCTTAAGGCTTAAAATCCAAATCTCAAAGGCCCAGCACCAATTTCAAAGTCCTTAAAAGATTAAATGAAGCCTTTTTTCACATAAACCCCTATGTTTATATAAAATTAACAAAAACATCCCTAGAAATTTACAAAAAAGCCCTTGTCAGCATAAAACCTCTTCAAACCGGCCCTTGGAAGCCCAAATTGAATTCCATACCCTGTTAAAAGCTCAAATTATATTTCCAAGTCCCTGGTAATTTATAAATAGGCCCCTAAAAGTACAAAAACTTCACAAAAAAGTCCTTTTTGATCTTAACTTCTTCGTTTTAAGTCCAAATCAACTCAAACCAGTTCCAAATGAACCCAAATTAAATTCTCTACAAATCTAAATAGTAATTGAACATGTTCAAGTTTCAACCAAAACCTGAAATGACCAAAATATCCCTCTCTTGACTTATTTTTATAAATAAAATATAAAAATGATGTTTAAACGTATTTTCCCAAATATAAATCACATAATTGACATGTTCTATGCATTTTTACATGTTCTAAACATCATGGCAAATATGCACATGCACATATGCCAAAGCATATGTCCAAATTATACCCAAATCAAACGAGAACCAACCAAATAACCAAATACACTTTACATAAGCCCTTTTTTAGCCCCAATTACTCAATTCACACCAAAATAGGCACAAATCCTGGAATGAACGAGGTATTCAGTATGAACTTGAAAGGCCTATTGATGTAATTAATAGCAGAGTTTGCGCCCGTCGAGAGTTAAACGTCCCCACAATCAAATAATAAAGCCCCGATAGGCCGATCATGAACCGCAGGTCTGTCACATGGGTGAAATCGAAGGAATGCCAGGAGAAGTTCTAGAACAATTGTTCCGCTCGCACTAAGGGATTAGCATATAAACCTAATTCTCCCCTTTCTCTTTCAATGCGACTCTCAGTTGTTAGTGTAATAATCTAGAAGTCAATAATACGATAAATTCTCATAAACCTTTGTTCATGAATTGAATGTTTAATTATATATCATTTTGTTGCCTTGAATATTATTGTATTATCGATCATTTCGAGTTCATGACTGGAATTGTGAAACTCCATAATAAAGATGATATATATTCTTAGAAGTCACTAACCGAGGTAATTAGCAGGAACACTAATTAACCGTTATTAGGTTAATATGTGGATTAAAAGATAGTTAAGTTTTACAAACCATTGACACGAGATGTCATTTTAATCACATAGATATATGTTCTAGGAACATGATATTTGGCAGACCCCGAATGAAACATTAAATAGAATTGTGTTCATGTCATTAATGTTTTCATTCAGTGTCAAGTTCTACAGTATGAGATATTCATCGTTCCTACTAAGAAATGTGTAAGTGTTAGTGTTATCTAACGATGTCCGTAAAAAATAGTCATAACGGTAGCACTTCCATATGTATAGCTTAGCTGAGGAAGTAATGGTTTACCAAAAGTACTATTGTCCTTCGTATTTTGTACGAGCTATAGCATCACTAGGCCCCTTGGTAGAGTTAGATTATCTGCATGTGGTATAATTACAAGAGTAATTATATTTGATAATCTGCTCAAGATCAACAAAAGATTAAGTTAGTAAAGATGACACACATCTATCTTGAAACTGATCTGATAGCTATGTGACAAAAAAACTGACACAAGTAAATTGTTTACTGGATCATGATATTGTACAGTACAGCATCATCTGTGTAATTGGATGGTCATGATGTATTCTGCCAGATGCCTCTCATGATTATAAAAGTTAAAACAATTTAAATTATATTTACCAACATAACACAGATTCTATTGGGTCACACCATATAGGAGCTATTCGGAGAATCTTGTTGATTAATTATAAATTGATTATGATTAATAATAAGATGGTTATAATTAATTATACGTGTTATAATTAAATTATAAATGTCATATAAAAATGACAAGCAGAAACAACAGTTGATTTATAAACGTACACGTTACGTTGTATAAAAGTTACCGAAACAACAACCGCAAGAAATATAATTGTTAAGAATAATTATACGGATATTAATTGTATTCGGGCCAAGGACATTCGGGTCTTTTCAGATTCATCCTTATCCGCATGACATGTCATCAATCCTATCCAGATGACACGTCATTAATCCTATCCACATAACACCTTACCCCCCTAGGTGGCATGCCTTGTCATAGGAGTATTTTGGTCTTTTCACATCATTTTAGAGGTTATAAATGTTAGTTTGTAATAATCTAGAAGTCAATAATACGATAAATTATCATAAAGCTTTGTTCATGAATTGAATGTTTATTTATATATCATTTTGTTGCCATGAGTATTATTGAATTTATGGATCATTTCGAGTTCATGACTGAAATTGTGAAACTCCATAATATAGATGATATATATTCTTAAGAAGTCACTGACCAAGGTAATTAGCAGGAACACTAATTACCGCGATAAGGTTAGTATGTGGATTAAAAGATGGTTAAGTTTTACAAACCACCTGACACGAGATGTCATTTTAATCACATAGATACATGTTCTAGGAACATGGTATTTGACAGACCCCGAATGAAACATTAAATAGAATTGTGTTCGTGTCATTTATGTTTTCATTCAGTGTCACGTTCTAAAGTATGAGGTATTTATCGTTCCCACTAAGAAATATGTATGTGTGATTGCTATCTACCGCTGTCCGTAAAAAGCAGTCATAACGGTAGCATTCCCATATGTATAGCTTAGCTGAGGAAGTGATAGTCTACCAAAAGTACTATTTGTCCCTCGTATCTCTATACGAGCTATAGCATCACTGGGCCCCTTGATAGAGTTAGATTATCTGCTAGCGGTATAATTACAAGAGTAATTATATTTGATAATCTGCTCAAGATCAAGAAAAGATTCAGTTAGCAAGGATGACACACATCTACCTTGAAACTGATCTGATAGCTATGAGACAGAAGAACAGACACAAGTAAATTGTTTACTGGATCGTGATATTTTGTACAGTACAGCATCATCT